>PVIA01008638.1:0-69535 GCA_004024845.1 Tonatia bakeri
AAAGAAGGAGCTCCTACCCTTTGCAACATCATGGATGCAACTGGAAAGCATTATGTTAAGCGAAATAAGCCAGGCAGTGAAAGATAAATACCGTATGATTTCACCTTTAACAGGAACCTAAACAACAAAACAAAGAAACAAGCAAAATATAGTCAAAGACAGTGCAGTAGAGGACAGGCAGAAAGTGACCAGAAGAGAGAGAAGAGGTAATCTCAGGGGAAAAGGGGAAGGGTTTACAGGGACAAAGTTAAAAGACACATGGATAAAAACTAGGAGGAGGATGGTAATGGGAGGGAAGTTGGGAGGGGGGGTGGGTGGGCTTGATTGGGAGTAGAGGGGAGAAAACTGTACTTGAACAATCATTAAAATAAAATTGGAAAAAAAGAAAAAAAAATGAGTTTCCTTGCTCTAAAAAAACAGAGCATGAAACTTTTATATACCCTTCTTTTTGTAACTGGTACAGATTATTACTTCAGTTTATGGTCTCCTCTCTCCATTTCTCTCTCTCTCACACACACAAATCCACTGCAAGTGTTACCTCTGTCTAATTTTTAAAACAACTGATAGACACTGACAACATTATGGTGATTACCAGAGGGAAGAGGGGTGGGGGATATAGAAGAGGGTAAAGGGGAGAAGAATGGATGCAGAAGCAGACTTGCCTATGGTGGTGAACACCTGATACAATATACAGATGACATGTTCTAGAATGGTATGCCTGAAGCCTGTGTAATTTCATTAACAATGTCCTTTCAATAAATTCAATAAAAATTTTAAGAGGACTACCCTGAACACTATGTTTCCATTTTCAGTAGTTAACACACAAAATACTTTATTATTATAATATTTTTTAAAGTTTTTAAAAGTTTTATCTTTAGAGAAAAGAGAAGGAAAGGAGAAAAAGGGGGTGAGAAACATCAATGTGTGGTTGCTTCTGGCACACTCTCTTTTGGGGACCTGCCCTGCAACCCAGGCACGTGCCCTGACTGGGAACCAAGCAGACAACCTTCTTTGGTTCGGAGACCGATGCTCAGTCCACTGAGCCACACCAGCCAGGTCAATACACAAAATATTTTAATAAAATATCTTTATTCTAATTATTACAATTCTCTTTTATTCACTGAGAAGTTTAGTATATCCTAAAAATGACACTGCTTATCTAACTTCACATGCAAACAAAAGTAGCATGAAAAACACCTTTCAGATAAATATTGACATGTGGAGGTTCATAGTATACAAAGAAAAAAATGAAAACTTATAATTAATAGAAATTTATATTAAATAATGCCATAAACAAATATCAGATTTTTTTTTAAATCTTCTTTTTGGGATGCAGAGATTTTTTTAAATTCTCTTCAAACTGTTAATTC
Organism: Tonatia bakeri; assembly: GCA_004024845.1. NCBI lineage: Eukaryota > Metazoa > Chordata > Mammalia > Chiroptera > Phyllostomidae > Tonatia > Tonatia bakeri. The sequence continues at coordinate 1,371 of PVIA01008638.1, forward strand.
TGTACAATTACCACCCATCTTTTCACATGAATGCCATTTTATGCATTGCTGACTCTAAACTTTCCAAAAGTGGAAAATATCTCAAGGTAATTTGAAGGCAGCTCAGCAAAAGGGTCTGTTATAAAACACTTCAATTTAACTTCATGTTTGTTTCACTCTCTACCTGAGCACACCTTAACTGCGGTATATCCTCAAACAGTACTGCAACCTGTGAAACCTGGCATGAAATAGCTTGCAAGGGTTTTATGTTGATTTTAAAGAATTAAAAGCATCCAGCATGTTATTTATTCTTGGTTTATCTTCAGTGATATACACTGTTACCAGCAGCACTGGATTTTGTCCTGAATAATACTTTCAGGTTTGGCTGCTGAAGTATTATATTGTCATCTGGATTAAGGCTACCTACACTCTGCACCAAATTTTACTTTTTTTAGGACTTCAAACTTTTAAATTTATTCAATAAGAAATCTAAGCTTCTCATGATTAAAATTTACAAGATGGTCTTCCCAAACTAATATAGAATATTTATCGTATTATTTATAAATTTATTTAAAAAGTAAGGTTTCATCTCTATCACTCATGAAATTGAAAAACATTTGTCATCTGCCGTTATTAAAGGGCAAGATGAGAAGACTATGCAACTATATAAAACTATTAAAGTAGAATTTTGCAAAATAACCTTTGGCAGTGCATGTCTGACAAATGTTTCAAAACATTAAATATGAAATGGTAAAATACATGTCTGGGGTGAAGACTGGAATAATACAATAGGAGGGGTGGAGAGAGATCAAAGCAGACACCTGGAAAGCCAATGAGACTCTGACCAACAGTGTCTCCCACAGGCTCTGTCCTGGCTTCCTCCAACTCCATGTTCTTTTCTCCAGGCAGCACTGACTCCTCCTCCCAGTGGAGTACCTTGTGCTGGCCAAGGTCAGCCATAGTTGGACCATCCATAGCTCTTGGTCTCATTCTTCTCACTGGTAAAATAAGAATTTAGGGTGAAGTCAATTATTCTTACACATTTTTGGTCAAATTTATCTTTGAGAAATAAAGGAAAGTTTCAGAAACTCTCTCTCATTCTCATTCCCTCAAGAAAAGCACACAACATAGCATTTCAGGAGTTTTTAAGCCTATTGATGAACTCCGAATTATGAATACAGATACTATAATATTTTTAAATATTAGACATGATTTCACACTATGCATTAATTTCTTTGGTCTTTCTTGTAATCACAAACCATCTGTACTGAACATGCATTTAAGAGTGCAGCTTCACAAGTTGCATCACCACAGTAGTGTTGGAGTGATTAAAAAAGGACCTTAGACCGTGGTTCTAATGCCTGGGTAACCTATGCAATCAAACCAAAGCCTAAGCCAGTCTTAAGCTTTGAATCCAACAATATGAAACTTAAAATCAACTTATCAGAAATAAAACTATGCCTTTATAGATAGTTAATATTTGACAAAGGAGGCAAAAAACATACTATATGATAAAGATAGTCTAATATTAAATAAATGGTGTTAGGAAAATTGAAAACATAGCAAACAAAAAAAAAGAAAGAAACTAGACCATCTTCTTACACCATACACAAGGGTAAACTCAAAATGGATTAAAGACTTAAATGTTGCACTTGAAACCATAAAAATCCTAGAAGAAGAAAACATAGTAAAATCTCAGATGTTTCTTGCAGCAATATTTTTCTGATATATCACCTAAAAAGAAGAAATACACAAATGAGACTACATCAAATTAAATGTTTTTGCACAGCAAAATAAACAAGCAACAAAGTGAAAAGACAACCCACTAAATGTGAGAACATATTTGCTGATACATCTGACAAGGACTTAATATCCAAAATGTACAAGGAAGTTATCAAACCGAATGCCCAAAAAAACCCAAACAAACTAATTAAGAAATGGGCAAAGGGCTTGAATGGTCACTTTTTCAAAAAGGACATGCAGATGGCCAACAGACATATGAAAAGTTGCTCAACATTACTAATCATCAGAGAACTTCAAATTAAAACCACAATGAAATATCACCTCAATCTGTCAGAAAGGCTATCATCAATAAATCAATAAACAACAAGTGTTGGCGAGGTTGTGGAAAAAGGGAAACCCTCATACACTGTTGATGGGAATGAAGACTGGTGCAGCCACTGTGGAAAGCAATACAGGGATACCTCAAAAAATTAAAAATGGAGCAGCCTTTTGACAGAGCAACTCAACTTCTGGGAATGTACCCAAAAAAACCTGAGACATTAATTTGAAAGAATATGTGCTCACCTATGTTTATTGCAGCATTGTTTACAATAGCCAATATTTGGAAACAACCCAAGTGCCCATCAGTAGGTAAATGGATTAAAAAAGAGCTGTGGTACATTTATACAAGGGAATATTACTTGACCATTATAAAGGAAGGACATCTCACTTTTTGCGACAGCATGGATGGACCTGAAGAGTATTATGCTAAGTGAAATAAGCTGGTCAGAAAAAGACAAACACCATATAATTTCACCTATATGTGGAAGATAATGAACAAAATAAACTAATAAACAAAGCAGAAACAGACTCATAGATACAGAGAACAGACCTACAGGCACAAGAGGAGAAGGGAGTGGGGCTGCATTAAAAAGTGAAGAGATAAAGCAAAGAAAAAATGCATAGACACAGACAACACTATTGTAATTACAACAGGGGCAGAAGGGTGAGGGAAGGTAGAAGAAGGTAAAGAAAGGATAAATGGTGATGTAAGGAAACTTGAGGTAGTGAACATACAATGCAAAGAATGGATATTATATGATAGAATTGTATTCTCGAAACTTACATAATTTTATTAACCAATGTCACTTCAATAAATTCAATTAAAAAAATACCACAAACAGCCAACTAGGCTTTCTCAAATAAGACAACCACTTAATGTGTAGCCAATCAGGTAATTTCTCTGCTATGTTTACCCATCTTGTCTATCAAAACCTCTCCTGTAGTTCCTGCTGGCTGAGCACTCCTAACCACTTCTGGTTTGGAAAGGCCAGATTCAAATCAATGTTTATTCAAAAAAGCTTTTAAAATTTTAATGATTCTCAGTTTATACAGTAGCAATCTCCATTCAGCCATGAACTTCCTGTATAACATTAGGAAAGTTATTTACCTTTCTTTCCTTTAATTTCCTTATTGGGAAATCAGGGATAACAACATTTATATTAAATGCATATGGTCATTTTGTGAGTGTGTAGTCTGGGCCTGGCATTTATATATGACATGCTTGTAACAGGGACTGGAATGTGATACATTCACTTTTTCTCAGATATTTCAATAAACATGCACACAATTAAAATGAAAAAATTAATTTTATTATTTAATGTAGGTGATTACTTTTCCTTCTACAATTTAGGAGCTTTCTTTTTTTTTTTCACAAGAATTAACCATATCATATAATTAGCAATCTGACATGCTGCATAAAAGTACACTTTCTGTACTCTTATGTTTACAGTTTATAAATGGATGCATAAAGAGGGAAGGATATTTTATATCACTATATGAAAAGAACGAGTACCTACTTCTTAATTGAAAAAAATAAAACCACTGGGAAGAATGCAATCAATAATGCTTAATGTCTATGTAGTAACTTTATTTGCATTTATCATCCTTCACTCTATTAAGTGACTTGGGATTGTGTTCCTCTTCTCTCATCTCTTTTCAATAATGTATATCAGGCTTCTCGCCTCATGGGGTTGGCGTAATATTACTTACATTTATGTATATATTCACTGCTTAATGAATCTTTTCTAAAAAGGCTTTCCTTGCAGATCTAATTTGCAAGAAAAATAAAGTCTTATATTTCAAAATAAGGTTTTCCTAAAACCTTATATATACAAAACCTGAATATACAAAATTAATATCAACAGCTTTCTAATGCCTTTCTTCCTCTACTTATACTTTTCAAAGCTGAAAATCACATATTTTAGATAAGATTTGGTTCAAAATTGTACACCAGATGCAATTTACTTTTCAGCCATATGTCCTTCAGTATCTCCTTTCTCATTCTTCCACTAGTGAAGTGTCACAGATAAAAATGTCATTACTGTTAAACAAGAGGACATTTACACTCAACACCACTTTCCACTCCCACTATTACACTTGTAATGAAACTAAGTAAAATATAAACAGTTGTAAAGACAAAGCCACATACATTTTTCACTTAGTGAAACAACCCTACCCTTGTTTTTTCAAAGCACTGTTTTCTTGCTGGTACTATATTGTTCCTCCTCGCAAACAGCTGTTACATTCATTATGCACTTCATCCTTTTTCTATGGAGAACTATTTTTCAAGTCCTATAATTTTGCTTTCATTTTCTCATCCGAATATGAATATCCCTCTCCCCATGACATACACAGTGCACTCTGTTTTAGGTGCCATGGCATGTCAATTGCATCAATCACCATTCGCACCATCGATCATGCAGCCACGAAGCAGTTGGATGACATCTGCCATAACACCCTCTGTGCTATGATAATGCACTTGAATTTTGATGCAGGAGGATATTGGTTTGCAGAGTTGTAATCAATCTCAGCATCTTTTCAAGTTGGACATTTTGGAGCTGTAGCAGAGTTAATCACATATTCTCAGAGTATGTTTGGACATGAATATAAGAGAGTCCCATGTTGACAAATATTAAATAATTAAAATATAATTTTTAATGCTCCTAACCAATGTCATATTAGTATTTGAAACAATGTATTGTTCTTTCATTTTTAGTCTTTTCCTCCATAAATATTAGTATTCTAGGGTTTTTTTATTATTAAATTTTAGCAAGATTGTACCATTCTAAAAGGCAAAGCCTAAAGGCAAAGTAGTTTCTTATTTAGTTTACTTGACTCTATTGTCATTTAATGTATAAACACTTTATTTTATTTATGTTATACAAAACATGTATATTTAGAAATAAATCATTTGTTTCCCTTTCTTACCTTGTATTAAACAATATTATTTAGGCTCTTCACTTGTAGTATTGGCATCAATACTCATAGAACCAATTTTTTATTGTCCAGTTACAGATATCCCATTCCCGCCCCCCCCCCCAGTAAATCTCCCCCTGCCCTACCCACCTCCACCTCCCACGTTCAGTCCTCCCTCACCTGTTGTTTTTGTCTATGGGTCCTTTTACATGTTGTTTGACAACCCTTCCTCTTCTTACTCCTGTTATTTACCTCTCCCCACCCCTCTGGTTACTGTCGGTTTGTTCTTTATTTCCATGTCTCTGGTTTTATTTTGCTTTTTTGTTTTGTTGATTAGGTTCCACTTGTAGGTGAGATCATATGGTATTTGTCTTTCACAGCCTGGTTTATTTCACTTAGTATAATGCTCTCCAATTTTAATCCATGCTATTGTGAAGGGTAGGAGTTCCTTTTTTTCTTTCTGCTACATAGTAGTTCATTGCATAAATGTACCACAGTCTTTGATCCACTCATTTACTGATGGGGATTTAGGCTGTCTCCAGCACTTGGCTATTGTTAATAATGCTGCTATGAATGTTCGGATGCATAGGTTTTTGAATTGGTGTTTCAGCATGCTTAGGATATAATCTCATCAGTGGCATTGCTGGGTCAAAAGGAAGTTCTATTTTTAGTTTTTTGAGGAAAGTCCATACTGTTTCCCACCATGCTGCACCAGTCTGCATTTCCACCAATAATGTCCCAGGGGTGCTTTTTCTCTACAACCTTGCCAGTACTTGTTTGTGATGGCCATTCTGACCAATGTGAAGTAGTATTTCATTGTGATTTTAATTTGCATCTCTCTGATTTTTGCACCATGCTAACCTTTTTTTAAGGACATACTCTTCACTTACATTTGTCTTTTTAAAACAATCAGTTTTCTTATATTGCTTTCATAAGAAATGTTATACCAAACCACATGAGTAATATTAAGATGAGCTTTCTTCCCTGTCTGCACTTATGTTGGTATATGTTTGGTACATACAAATGAATGTGTTGTTTTTAAAGGTGAAATTTTTGAGGCTTGTTTACAATAACATAGGGAAAGTTGTCATTATAAAGTAAAATAGTTATTCCCAAGAATATATGCTAAAATCATGCTCAATGTCTGTCTCATTTTATAGTGTTTCCATGAGCTGTGTCTTTTTACCAGTGTTGTGCTGGGAAGCATTTGAACAGACACTCTGTCAGTGAAGGGGAGCACAGATCCTAAGTTGTACTATTTTCTAATCTCCATGAAGTAAATACCCCTATTCTGGCCTATTATTAAATTGAGGTATAATTGACATATAACATTACATCAGTTTCAGGTGTACAACAATGTGATTTGATTTATATTGCCAAATGGCATTTGTACATTTATACAACTATATATCCCTTGCATTGTTAAAGGTGGTCTCTGGTACACAGAAAAATCATAACATACCATAGTGAATGCGAATAAAATATAAGAAAAATTTTGTAAATGAAAACAATTAAAAATGAACAGTAAAATATATCTTATAAAATTATTTAACTTGATATTATTTGAGATTAGGTCACTATATTTTAACCTGAAGCCCTTTAAAGCATTATTTCACCTTTCATGATTTCATTTTTCTAGCATTTTATAAAATGCATTATTTATCCTTAAATGTATATACTACAGAAGATGTTTACTGCATGTCCACAATCAAGCAGAAAAAGACCATTTGGTTTCCTGAAAAATCTAGGAGATGTGAGGAAAGAGATACTACTGTTTCTTGGGTTGGAGCTCTCTCACTCTTACCAATTGCAGAAAATGTGGGGGAAAGCAGAAATAGGTTTTGCCTTCAGGGGGTGTTTTGTTACATCCTATTTCTCAGAGGACAGAGTAGAAAACAGAGAAGCTTAGAAGAAAGAAAACTAAATGTTGAGACACCAGCGTCCACTTCCTTTTCCTGAGGGCAGAAGTTCGCAGGGTGGAGTGTGCAGGAAAGGTGCGGAGCCTGTCCCCGGTGGTCACAGAGCCCTGTGATTCTGTGAAGGAAGAGGAAGGCAGACTCCTTCCAAGTTGACAGATCCTGTATTAGGTTTTATATTTGGTAAAACCTAGTGTGTTCAGATATTCTGATTAGTTAGAATTTTGGACTTTTATAAGAGATTTGATACTTAAAATTGGATAATATATATAATATTTGGTTTGCAGACCAAATAATTTGTGATCTTAGTTCAAATCCACAACCATTTCTTCAGTCTGAAAAATCTGTGCCCTTTCTGCTTTCATATTTACATTAACTTCTTAGACTGAGAAATATTTGATGAATAATGACGAAATAATTAACATTAACTTCATTATTACATGCTCTATAATTGGAGCATATAATAATAAAGTTAATAATATGTTTTTAATGATATGTCTTTTCATTGATGCATTTAAGTCATGTACATTTAAGGTGATTATTGGTAGATACATATTTAATGCCATTTTATTGTTAAATTATTGCCCCCTTTTTTTTCTTTCTCTTTTCTTCTTTTCTTTTTAAAGTAAGCCCTTTAACATTTGTTGCAGTATTGGTATGGTGTTAACAAACTCCTTTTGCTTTTCCTTGTCTGGGAATTTCATTGTTTCTCCATCGGTTTTAAATGACAGCTTTACTGGTAAAAGTAGCCTTGGTTGTAGGTTCTTGCTTTTCATCACCTTGAATATTTTACACTGCTCCCTTCTGTTCTGCAATGTTTCTGAACAGAAGGGAGCAGTGTAAAATATTCAAGGTGATGAATATTTGGCACTCTTGTATATAACTACTTTGTTTTCTCTTGTGGTTTTTGGGATTCACTCCTTGTCTTTAAACCTTGCCATTTTAATTAAGATTTGTCTTCATGTAGGCCTCTTTGGGTCCAAATTATTTGGGACTCTATGAGCTTCCCAAACTTGTGTGTCCTTTTCTTTCACCATATTAGGGGAGTTCTCAGTTACTATTTCATCAAGTAGGTTCTCAATCTTTTGCTCAGTTTCTTCTAGTACCTTCATGATGTTGATGATATTATGCTTCATGTTGTCCTAAAGGTTTCTCAAGCTCTCCTTATTCTTTTAATTCTTCTTTTTGCTGTTCTGCCTAGGTTTTTTTTTTTTTTTTCCTACCTTGTCTTCCAAATCACTAATTCGGTCTTCTGCTTCCTCTAACCTACACTGTATTCCTTTCAGTGTATTATTTATTTCAGATAAATAAATTTCTATTCAGATAAATAATTTCTATTGCATTTTTTACTTCTGACCGGTCCTTTTTAATGATTTATATGTATTTTCCCATGCTGTTCTGTCCTTATACCCAATTCTCTAAACTCTCTCTATTAAATTACATGCCTCCATTTCACCTAGTTCTTTGGTTGGTGTTTGTTTATTTTTTTCTTTTCATTTTGCCTGCTTCTTTGTATTTGTTTCTATGTTTTAGGGAGATCTGCAAAGACTCTGTTGCAGACCTTTTGTTGGATGCTGTTTGTGACTGGCCCTGGGCAACCTGTTCAGCATTAACATGTGGCTCCCTCTGTTGGACCTGTTTATGTTTAGAAAGACTTAGGCTGCACACCATGCCTGGCTTTTACCAACACCAGGCTTAGGTGAGGGTCAGCTAAAGTCTCAGAGCTCCCAGAGATCTACCTTAGCTGTTAAACTTAAATGATGATATAGCCTTTAGCTGTACTCAGCAGGCCAGCTTAAGCACCACAGAGTAGGGCTGAATAATTTATATGGGTGGGACTATTGCTCCCCCTCAGGCTGATGCCACTTAGAGGGGAGTGCTCTGTTGGTAATGATGCTGAAAGAAATAAAGATATTTCATAAATTTCTTTCCACATACCAATAAATAATTTACTTAGTGAGCTAAATCTACTTTAAAAATGTTACTTAAAATCGATACCTTTATAGCTATTGTGATCTTGTGACATGTCATAAAAACTACAACTATTTGTCTTATATTTCCATAGTTTATTTATTGTCCATATTGTTGCAATAGTTGTTATAGTTTCTTCTCAGTGGTCTAATTAGCCACAGTATTATTAAAACTCAAATCATATATATGTGTGTGTGTGTGTGTGTGTGTGTGTGTGTATTTCAGCATATACAGCTTCGTGCTATCTATAGTATAATATAACTGTTTTTTCCCTTGTCCAGTTTCCTAGGTTAGAGTTAAGTGTTAAATAACTCGACTGGAAAAAAAAAACAAATTAAGATTTATTAGTAACCCATTTTTCCTCTAACCCTCTAATTTCATGTTTCTTTCCTTCCAGCCTCCCTTGTCCTTCCTTTCCACCCTTCTTTCCTTTGTTACTCTCTCCAAGTGCTACTTAATGTAGACTATGTATAGTGAGGCATGTCCAACCTTTTGGCATCTCTGGGCCACCCTGGAAGAAGAGTTGTCTTGGGTCACACATTAACACATTTTGATGCATAATCACAAAAAATATTATAATATTTAAGTAAATTTACAATTTTTTGTTGGGCTGCATTCATAACCATCCTGATTTGCATGAGGCCTATGGGTCAAAGGTTGGACACCCAGCGAGATATATATATATGACTGTGTGTGTGTATGTATATCTATATGCACATATATACGTATATAAATTAACAAATTATTTGTCAATATTTATATACTTATAATGTTAACACATACAACTGACACAAACACCAACAGGCACATGCATATAATGGCTATCGACATGATGACTATTAAAATATCCTCCTGAATGGTATCTTTTTATCAGCTTTTTAAATCTATCCTTTTCTATTTGAGGCTATTCTAATCTTTTTTTTCAAACTATCAAGATAGCAATCTTTCTAATAATGTAAACTTAATGTTTCTATTTATTTCTAAAATTCCTAATGGAACTCCATTATTTATAGAAAGACAAGATAGGATAATTCAGCAAGGCCTACAGGAATCTTTCTAGTGTGGCCTTTCTGACCTTGCCAGGTAAACCCTGGGCCTCATCACATATCTCATCATTTAAATCCTGATTTTTCTCTCTATTTGGTTGACCTTCTATATTGATATATGCCCTCTGACTGCCTGGCATAGTTTCTATGTACCCATAAGATTTCTCTCATGACTCTATTCCTCTGGAAAGCTTCCCTTAATTTATTTAAGTAGCATTAATCATTTTCATTTGTGCCAACAGGCTCTAATACCTTCCTCTGTAGCACTTTCTGATTGTTTTTGGTAGTGTGCATGCTTATTATCACTCCAGACTTCATAATGGTGCAGGACGAATGTATGCACTGTGACCACAGTGCTTCTGACAAAGCAGTTATACAAGAAATGTTTAGCCAATAAGTATGGGCAAATGAATTAAATTGGTAGGTAGATTTTTACTTTAAAATTCAATGTATAAAAACCACCCATCATAATTATACTACTAGTATAGAAATATATGCTTATTCAAACCAAGGAAACCCTTCAGAAACACACTGGGTGTAAAGTTATGGGCTCTCAGCCCCACCTACTGTACTGCCTTCTCTAGAGACACCATTGTATATAAATGAGCATATAGACCTGAATATTTAGGTTTAGGGTTTTAACAGTTATACAAATCATGGTATACTCTACCAAAGTTTGTGTATATTTTTTTTTCTTAGTAGTATAATATAACAATGCTTTTCTTGTACCATTACAAACAAAACTTTCTCATTCTTTTTATCCAAAGCACAATGTCCAGTGTGATATGATTAATTTAATTTATTAACCCATCCTCCATTGATAAACATTTAGATCATTTCAATTTTTTCTGCAACATTACCATGAATTCCTTATACACACACCACACACAAATTTTGCTCATGTGAAAACATATGGAGTTTGGATTGCTTTAACTATAATTCTTCCACCTAAAGTTATGTATTTTTTTATTTTTTATATTTTTTATTTTAGAGAGAGATCCAATGAAGTAGGAAGAGAGGGAGAGAAACATTGACATGAGAGAGAAACATTGATTGGCTGACTTCTGTAGGCATCTTTATGGGGGACGGTACATGAAATCCAGGTATGTGCCCTGACCAGGAATCAAACCTAGAACATTTTGGTTTGTGGGCTGACGACTAACCCACTGATCCACACTGGCAGGCTAAAGGTATGCATTTTTAAATCAGATACATAAAGCCACAAAGTTCTCCATAATTTTTAACAATAAATATTGATATTTTTAGAATTAAAAAATTTAGGCAAAGTTTAATGGAAATAATTCAGGTTCAATAATATTCTCCCTTGCAATTTATTTCCCTCCAGAAAGTTGGCAAAATATTTCATAATTACATATCAAGAGTTAAGTAGTGTTGTCTATTTCCAAAATAATCAAAGTCTTTATAGTATAATATAATAGCCAAATCACTATAGTTTAACAATTACTGCCATATGTTATGTTACTGACTAAAAGTTACAATATACTAATGTTTACTGGAGTTGGCTATTGAATGTATTGGTAGTATAAGATCAGGTATTTGTATTTAAAAATATTTTAAATTAGTAGTTTTTTGAACAAAATTAGACAGTATAATTAACCATTGTGGCTAATTTGGAGAAGTAATAGGTTTTTTACATCATCATATATTAAGGTGATTGAGTATCTGTGTTCAGTGAATTAGGTTTGAGCAGTACAGAAAGAATCTTCTGAGTCATGTAAAATAGTTTAGCATTTATGATCAGTCAGTTACCACATTTTTTGTTCCGCATATATAAATTTTTAAAAAATCTAAATATACTGGGTATATTTCTTCAGAGTTTAGGCAATACTGATAAATCATATAACCAGCAATAAATGACTTGCCTTGTGGCTTAAAGGATAAATCCAATTTGCTTTAAATTCAATTAGTCAAATTAATTGTTTATTTGGCTTAGAAAACATTTCCACTGAAAAACAGTTGTTTGACATTTGGGTGTTATACCTTTAGTTATAGTATTCAGTTACATTATTGACAGTCAAGAAAAAGCTAGTGTGTGCCAATATGAAAAAACATATTTCTTACCTTGTTTAAACATAAAATTTATATTCCATTGTCAAGAATCTTATTATGCAAAATATAAATAAAATAAGCACATTGGAAACATTCTGAAAATTCATATTCAGATTCAAAATTCTCACTGTTCTAATTTATTTAGATAATAACCAATCAGCTGCTTAAAGATAAAGGATGTGGGTTAACAGTGGTATACATGGGAGATAACTAATTTTATCCTTTGCTGTAACACAACACATTTGACATTATAAAAATATAAAAGTTCTTATATTGCAAAAGCAATCTTATTGATAGTGAATTGCCAATTCTTTTTCTCTTTTTTCCTGGCAACCATGAGACCCAGATGCTAAGCACTGGAAGACATTTCTTCCAATAGCAGCATCTGGCGTGCTGGCAGACCCTATAAGCAATTTTGTTTTACAGCTTTAAAGCAGCTTCTGGGTCTATTACATGGTTAATCTGATGGGCTGTTTGGGCTGCCTTGTCCTCATGGATGCCATATGCCAACAGCTAGAGATTCAGTGAACTGTCTGCCCATTAGGGCTGCTATAAAGAGCACACCTGAAAAAAATCAGCTGCAAAGAGAGTGCTCTACTTCTGTTCAACCATCACAGTACCAATGATGAGTGACTGGGCTAAAACTGCTAAAAACTTGCCAAAAATGTTCAATGCCCTCTGAGCATCAGAAGAGATTAGAAAACTGTAAATAATAAAATATTCAGGAAATCATTGTATCATTTGATACTGAAACAAGTATTTGTAATTTTCCCTCATGCAAGAGAAGGAACATAAAATGAGGAGAATTATGAGGATGAGAAACACAAATACCTCTTTTTTAGTGGCAAACGATTCAAGAGAGGATGAATTCACTGTGTGAGCGATTTTGTCTAACTAATTTTTATATTTTCAGGGCCCACCAGGGCATTTGATTGTAGTAGAAATAGAGTAAGTGGTTTAAAATAAATAAAAGCAGATAACATGATAACACCATTGTAATTGTGTAATACATTTTATCATCTTTAAGCCCTATGCATCTTTCACTTCTTATCCTTTATGCACTATGTTTTATATTGCTTTTTCGAAGAATATTTTCATTAAAACCTAGACTAGATTGGACTCCAATCTTCTGTAAACCCCAATATCTGCCAACAAATGCCATTATGTCATTTAACACCATGTATTCAATACATTTATACTTGTGTGATCATGTCAACATAAACAAATGTCTTAATTTTTCCATATGAAGGCAAATCATATTTTTTGGTTGTAGATGAGTTCAGAATCTACAAACTAAGATTAATTAATTGATACATAAATAATGCAAATGGTAAGAGAAAAGGAACTACAGAACTTTGGTTAATCTAATAAATGAGTTAAATATAGGTTAAATCAAAATTCTACTCTACTTAAGTAGCCCTCATGCTTGCACTTACTCCCTCTTTTCTTAGTCTCATATCTCTGGCCTGGTCTTCTGTCATATTTTTCTATTTTTAAGAACTCATGTGATTAGACTGGGCCATCCCAATAATCAAAATAATTTTCATATTTTATTAGTAAATATATTAGTGATCCTAATTTTATCTACAAACTTTATTCCTTTTTCCCTTGTAACAAACTTATTCCTAGGGCTTGATATTAGGATATGGGCATATTATTCAATTTCCCACAGGGCCAATCACTAGAATTTAAGGGTGCAGGTAGAATATAATCTTGATAAAGTTTCTCAGTTGAGCTCCATGTGTGAGATATGGAAAGAAGCGAAGGTTCACAGATTCATAGCATATTAATGCTCATAAAATTTTATTTTGTTTTTATATTTTTGTATTTTATTTACTCTTTTTAAAAAGTTTTTTTTAAAAGATTTAATTTGTTTATTTATTTTTAAAGAGGGGGAAGGGAGGGAGAAAGACAAGGAGAGAAATGACAGTGTGTGGTTGCCTCTCACATGCACCCAACTGGGGACCTGGCCTGCAACCCAGGCATGTGCCCTGACTGGGAATTGAACCTGCCACTCTTTGGTTCACAGACCAGCACTCAATTCACTGAGTCACACTAGCCAGGGCTATTTAACCTTTATTGTATTATTTTCCATTACCCTTTAGTCTCCTTATACCCCTTCCCCCAGAAAAATGTTTTAGTCATGCACTCTCACTTTTTATAAAGGAAAATAAAATCCTCAAGACTGAAATCATGAAGCCAATAGTATCTACTTTAAGAATTAAGGATAGTGTTGTTTTCTAAGTCTTAAGTTAGAGTTCTTTCTCTATAATATATCATACACCCTTATCATCTGCTTCTGGTTCAGGCCAATAGTAACTGGAGTCTATTTTACAGGTGATAAGATACAGAATGATTTATTTAAAAAGTTACAACAATAAATATAAGGTTATAATAACAAATATAACATTGCTATAACACTTGCAATAAATTTGAATGAATGAAACTTACAGTTTCATTAAAATGAAAAAAAACACATAAAGATATACTATACTAGCCACATATATAGAACTTTGCATAGCTAGTAGAAAACACTTGGGAGTTAATAAATTATTTTTAGAGAAACTCACAGCTCTAGGCTTCCTGCTTTGAGGAGAATAATTCCTTCCTCCCCATCCCCCATTCCACTGACTCCTTATTATAAATTCATGGTAAATTTCTTTTACATGTCTTTTTACTAGTAGATCACACATCAAATGGAAAAGAATTCTGTTGAATGATCCAAGGAGAGATATGATTTGTCAATCCAGAAAATTTAATAACTAAAACTCTTACTAAGAATATACACTTTCAAACTTGAAGCACTTAGTTGTATTTCTCTCTCTGTACCACAAATATTCACTGGATAAATGACCCAAAGGGATTCATTCTATGGTCAATTTCTCTGGGTAGATCTGGCTTCAGTGTCACTCCAGAACTTGTTTGTCCTTCTGGCATTCCAGCTGCATTTGAATAGCTGAAATCATGAAGAAAAACTTTCTTCAACAATTAATGCCTTAAAACAACTTAGGTACTGTCCACTCTATTGCCATCCAGTGTTTCTGAGCCCCAGCACTTTTTAGCCGGGACACTGGAAACCAATTTGAGTATGCCTTCATTCAATCAGACTTTTGTTTTCATATTCCTTCATTTAAAAAAGAAGCTGAATAATCTTTCCTTTTTCATTACAGTCATTTTTTTATTGTTGTGCAAGTACAATTGTCTCCATTTTCCTCCCACCTCTCTCCCTGCCCTACCCACCCTCACCTCCCTCTCTCAATCTGACCCCACCTTGACCATGGGTCCTTTATACATGTTCCTTGATGACCTCCTTCTGTTCTTAAATTAGAGGGGATACTTATACTACAGAGAAGAGAAAAGGGATTTTGAATAAAGTTGCTTTCCACTTATTCATTTTTGCTTTTGTTCACTGTGCTTTGGTGTCAAATAAAAAGAAATCATTGTCAAAACAAATGTCACAGAACTTTTCTATTATTTTTCTTCTAGGAGTTTTACAGTTAAAACTTTTTATTTTATTTTATTTTATTTTATTTTATTTTACTTATTTGTTTGTTTGCTTATTTAAAACATTTATTGTTGACACTGTTACAGATCTATTTACAAAGCACATCTTTGTGGATCTCAGGCAGGGTTAATGATCTTATATTCCAACCCTCATGCTGTGTTTTACTTATGATTGGGAGCCCAGATGCATCATTTTGAGTGGAATCATGTTGTTTAGGAATAGAAACCCATGCTGTTCTGCTACAAAGCAATCAGTAACAGAGATCAATTGGACAGAATAGAAGAAAAAAAGGTAGTTAAAATGCTATTATTTCTGACATTAAAGATATTAAGAAAGAAGATATTGAGAGTGTCCTGTATAGAAACTACACTGACTTTTATAAAATATGTATGAATACATATAGTCTAATAACTTTAAAGTATAATATATATTTTAAAGTCATATAGTTGGATAAAATGTTGCATAAAACATGAGGCACATCAGATATATAAGTATAACCTTAAACTGACTGGAATTAGAATTGGTTAACATTGATAAACCAAGTTTGAAAAACTATTTTAGGAACCTTTCCCAAATGGTTCTACCATTTTCTTAACTTTCCTCAATAAAATAAGATGCAATCCTTATGTTTAAGATTTTATATTATTTCCAAATATAGCATTTTGATGATATAATTTCAATATTTGACACTTCTCAAGGGTTTTTATATCTTTAATATAAACCTCAGAATAATGTGAGACAATTGCACCTGGATGACAATGAACAATATCCAATTTCCAGAGATTAAGAATTTGCTGAAAATTAACTAGTTTTGATTAAAGAAGCTTGGCTCACAGAGCCTGAAGAACACTATTTAGTATCATGTAAGTGAAGACAAGTCTGGATACCAAGAGAGACAGTTTAAAATTCTGAGTGTGGTGTTTATAAATTCTGTGACTTTGTGTAAGTCCTTATAAACCTGTGACCATTTTCTTCTTTTGTAAAGTATTTTGTAAATATGTATATGTGTATATATTCTTATTATATATAATATACATTCATATATAATATATACATGTATATATATATATATATATATATATATGGCTAAGTCACTTAATATTGTAACATTTTCTGTATCTTCTGGTATCCATTTGTTAGCATGTCTAGTCTGAGTTTCATGTACATTAATTATGCATTGAAAATCAATTGCCAATTCATTTTTTATCAGACTGGATGAACATATAGGCAAGGACAATGTTAACTCTGAAGATTCAACAGACCAAAGTGGCAACTTCATCTAAATATACTTTTACCAAATTAAGTACTATATTAATTATTACACTTACAATGAGACATGCTTCATCAGGCCACCTTTCTTCAAATAAAATCACCTTTTAAAAATATCAAGTAATTCAAAGTATTATAAAATAGTTTTTGTTTGTTGGCTTGTTTAGAAAGGAAGGAAAAAAAAATAACCTGAATACAGGAAGGGGCATTTAAATATAAATTAAACAAAATATTTTTCTCATCCTGACTTCCCTGGCTTAGTGAATTGGGTATCATCTCACACACCAAAAGGTCACCAGTTCAATTCCCAGTCAGAGCACATGCCTGGGTTCAGGCCAGGTCCCAAATCAGGGGCATATGAGAAGCCACAGATTAAAGTTTCTCTCACACACTAATGTTTCTCTTCCTCTCTGTCTCCTTCTCTTACCTTATATCTAAAAATAAATGTAAAAACCTTAAAAAATCTTTGATATAATCTTTTAAATATTTTCTCCATATATATGCATTTACACACACACATTACATCTCTATATTTATCTAAGAATGTTCATAATTGGACTGAATTAAAAATTCAAAATTTACCAAAAGAATTTAAATAAGGAAAAGATAAAAAGCATAAAAAGATACTTACTGGCTTTTGTGCCTCTACAACAGTGGTTCTAAACTTCAACTTGTTAAGTATGACTTACTGTATAATTACTTATTATTTAAGACCTAATGGGTTGAGGGGTAATTTTCTCCACTGAATATTTATTTGGCAGCTTAGTTTTGCCTGTCCTTAAAACTGGAAAAAAATAAATGGCACCTCATGGTAAATTCCTGAAATCTTTAAGATGTGGTCCCATGCATTAAGGCTCTGCTCAAACCCATGTTATAGACTAAATTGTGTCTCCCCAAAATTTCCTGTTGTAGTCCTACCCTCTAATACCCTAGAAGATGACTATATTTGGAGATAAGCTTTTTGAAGAGGTAAAATGAAGTCATGTGCATTTGGATAGGCCCTAATTTGGATTGAACCCTAATTCAAGAGATGCCTGGCATACTTATAAGAAGAGGAGATTAAGACAGAAAATGTACAGAGGAAAGACCATGTGAAGAAAGAAGGAAAAGACAACCATCTACAAGCCAAGGAAATAGCCCTCAGAATGAAACCAACCTTACCAAGACCTTTATCATGGATTTTGAACCTACAAAAGTATGAGAAAATAAAATTCTACTGTTTAAACTATGCAGTCTGTGTACTTTGGTATAGCAGCACTAGCAAACAAACAAAACCCAACATTGTTGAAATTACTAATTCCTTTCAATCAGCAACCAGTATATATTTTGCTATTATAAATTTGGCTAATATATTCTACTCAGTGCCTGTTTCAATAGCTTCTTAGTCAATAATTGCCTTCATCTGCAAAGGGACACAATACATTTTGATGAGGCTACACAGGGATGCCTCTGCACACCTATGGTACACTATCTTTATGGACAAGACAGGAACTATATCCATCTTTCTCTGGGAACCTAGGTATAACATTACAGTGATAACATCTTCTTCCAAGGGACTGCATTGAACACAGTCATTAAGGACATATCAGTTCAACATTCTTAAATTCTGTTTGGGTTCTGGAGGCAACCTATTCCTTATTTAAAAATTCTACTTAATCTTACTGATGTTGCTACTTACAGATCAGCCCACCTTAAATGGAGTTCCTTCCAATGAAAGATATTAAAATCAATAGGTATTTCATTTAGTGCTCACAGAGATTCCTTTATTGCAGAGCCTTTGGTAAACCTTCTTGCATGCCTTCTAGAACCTCTGGACCACCTATGATGCTATATTTTGCCCATGGTCTTTTGATTAAAAAAAAAATACTTGCCTTTTCATCCTGTGCTATAAATAATAAGAGTGAAAATATCTGACCACCTATTGGCCTCTCCTGAAAATAAAGGCTCTCACAGACTCTGAGCCTTTGACTCTTCTCACTTGATCATGAAAGTAACAATACACAAGTTTATCATTGAACTATTGAGGCAATCCTGACCTGATTCAGGATCGAGCCAAATATGTGTCCACTGACATATTTTACTTACAGGAGATGACCTCCCCTGTTCTCAGTCCCTTGTTAGACACTACCATACTGGAAGAAGTCACCACTCTCCCAAACACCTTCACTACTTGGGGTACCTTGGGATTAACTGAGTACATAGCAATGGGAGTTCATAGGCTACAAAGATGGGATTGCAGCCATTATAAACATGGAGCTAAGTGGAATGTTGCTGCCTTCCAACTCTTAACCAGGATAACTCTGACAAAGTGGGGGATCCCAAGGTCAAAACAATTGGCAAAATTGCAGGCAGTCGTTATAACACTGGGTGCCCTGGTCAGCATATGGTTTCATATGCATGTTGTTACAACTATTTAGCCAACTCCAGAAAAGTTGGCCCCTTCGGGTAAAGACCTCAGGAATCTCTTGTCTCATAGTTACCCAAAATATAAATCAAAGCCACACATGTCTCTGTATACACTGAAGCCACACCATAAGGTCTCACCAGACACTATTTATCCCCTTCAGAGTTCTAGAAATTATTGATTGTGATCAGCAGACACATTTTATGTCTCAGAATATAGAATGCTGGAATATTTAAGAAGGCATTCAGTAAAACCTTCATTTCCCTGATTGGTCCGAGGCAGCTGGTTTAATTGAAAGATCTAATGGGTTCCTCAAGAACTCCTGTTCAAGTTATAAAGTGACAAACAAATCCCTAAATGAAACTGTCTTGCCCCAGGCTTAATCATTGTAAATTCAAGGCCTCTTCACCTACTTGCACATCATACAAACTTTAACAAAACCTTTTCATCCTTCTTTCCTGTATTTAAAGAGGTATATGAGGTCTGTCTGGAAAAAGTTGAGCCATTGGTAGTATAATAAGAATGGTTTACATAACATCAGTGCAACCTGGCAGCCAGGGAGAGTAGACTAGATTGCACCAGCATGAATAATGACAATTTCAGTGGACTAGTCAGTGGGGGTCATAGACGCTGTTGAGTGAGCATGTGTACTGTGTGGTCGATGCACTCAAAATGACTGAGAGAATGCAGCTAGGAATCCGCATCAAATTTTGCATTAAGCTTGAACATTCCTCTGTGGAAACTATTCAGATGATTTAGAAGGCTGTAACTACAGGCAACTAGTGAATGAAAGCTTCATTACAACAATGTGCCTGCTCATGTATGATGTCTTGTGCAGAGTTTTTTGGCAAAACATTAAATCATCCAGCTAACTCAGTTCCTCTAAAGCCCAGATTTGGTGCCCTGCAGCTTCTGGCTTTTCCCAAAACTGAAATCAGCTTTGAAAGAAAAGAGATTTCAGAACATCAATGAGATTCAGGAAAATATGACAAGCGCTGATGGCTATTGGGAGAACTATGTGAAGTTCCAAGTTGCCTATTTTGAAGAGGACTGAGGCATCATTGTCCTTTGTTCAATGTGTCTTGTACTCTGAATCTTCTTCAATAAATGCCTCTGTTTTTCATATTACATTGCTGGATACATCCTGGACAGACTTAGTATGTATTACCTCCATGTATATACTCACATTAGGTTCTTTAACTATATATTGCTTTACCTTTATGGATTTTTTATCTTGCCCCAATTACAGAAGGGCTGGAAGCCAGATGGAGGGCACATATTCTCTTGGCACCAGTTAACCATAGACTGGCCCATGCACTAGGCACATTCTCATTTGTCAAGAATTTAGGTGAGCTATTATGCCTTGTATCATTGCCTCAACACTCACTTTGTCTGGCTAAGGTGACTTCAGGGACCTGAAATGAACCCTAGAACGCTCACACAAGTGCATATCATAGATAGTAGCCCACAAAGTCACAAGCAAATATAATCTTCTGATATGACTTTCCCAAAAGCCCTTGTGTCCAACAGTCTCCCTAGCCTCCTAGCACCTTCACCTTATCTACCCCTTACATAACACCCCACGTGCCTTACCAAACCCTACTATCTTGACTTGAATTGACCAATCCATACTTAACCTGGGAACCTTAAAACACTACAACAATGGATCCTAAAAAAGGCAACATGTACCCCATGTCCGGACACTTATTTTGACTGCACTCTGCCTTGACATTTCCATGTGGCCCCTTGAGACATGCCAGGTACGTCTTCCAGGACCTGTGAGTAATATACTTGTCTATTTCAACTCCTCTTGTGGTCTATTGTTAAACAGCAGGTCACCATCCAGTACCCTCCCCCCCCCACTTAATAAGCATTAATTTGACAAATGCATAACATCATTTGATACAGAATCTATTTAAAACTAAACTTGCACTACCCAAAACATCTTCCTCAGTGTTCAAGTTTCAAGACATGAATAATTACTCAGATCTCTCCCATTGATCCTCTCCAGGAAATTAAAATTAATGTTCTTGGGTCATTCCCATAGAAAGTGAGAACTACCAAGATGGGAATTTAAAAATAAAACAAAACAATACCCCACATAGTAAATAAAAATAAACTTTTGAGATAATAATGGAATAAACACCATATCCCCTACTGATTAAACCAGACAACCCCTCCTTGGTCAGAACACATGAGAGAGACAAGTAATGACAGACAACAAGAGCCTGTCAACTGAAGCTGTGCACTATTCTGCTGACTGTTGGTCTTGTTATTTTTAGTCTGGGCGCATCCATCAATATGTGATCTGGAGTCTTGAATCCTCCAAATAAGCCACTGTTTCAACAAAACAGCAAATGCTTAGGGTTTCCATGTCGTTGAATTTGGTTGATACAGGCTCTGCTTCTTTCTCAAAGGTCTCCCTGGCTTGTCTGTCACCAATCAAACCAACAACTGAGACAAAGGGCCTGCTATCATTTGCTAAATTAGAGGGCATGAGTAGGCTCAGCTAAAGCTCCAGTTTCATCCACAGACTATAAATTGGTAAACAATTTAACACTTTATTAAACATTTGCATCCAATTGGGCCGTATAATTTGAAAACCTAGTTTCAAAACACTTCTCCCCACATATCTAGGCAAAACTGTGAATGGTTGGAATCTTTCAGATCTGGCCTCCCTTAATCAGGACTTCAATTGTGTCAGTCAGGTTGTAGCACTTTGTTCTAGTTACAGCAGTACCATGGATGCCAGCAACATCTTCGTTTATTCTGCACCTACCTATAGGCCCCTTGAAAGACATTTACAAGTTAAGTTTCCAAGCCCAATATTTCCTTCAAATATCACCAATGGCTCAGCCTTATTATGATAGCATGAAGACACGGAAACATGGCCCACATCAACCCAAGTGGCTATCTTCCAGGGAAGGATACTCCAGCACCTCATCCCAGATTACATCACCCTGGTCTAAGAGCTCACCCCTCTACAGCCCAGGAGATAACATCACTTCAGAGTACATTGCCCCAACTCAAGACCTCACTACCAGAGGTGGAAACTCAGACACTGAGACCACTGCCCTAATAATACATACAGACTGCCTCCCCTAAGGCCTTGACAAGTTAGCCATGACATATTTATTACATTTCCTTTCACTATTAGGGATGCTATTGCATTCAATATTTACTTAAACCTTGTACCTCGTGTATTACTTGATTTCTGCCAAAATGTATACTCCTACACTCCCATGCCTGAAGGGAAATTTGGTAAAGGTTTGTATTATCCATGATATTCTAAACATTAATGGAAATTATTGTTTTGCCTAGAAGGAATCTGCTTTATATTGGTCAACACTTCGACCTCTTGGGAAGAGGACTCCCACTCTCTAGCCCATGTTGCCAGCCCCACACACAGCTTTCCACAATGACCTCCTGCCCTGCAACTCCATTCATGCCCACCACAACCACTGCTTCCCCTTGGTTACAAACAAATACCACTAACAGTTCAGACCTTCAGCAACATAACTCCTGAACCTGCCACCTTGGCTGAAGAAATAGGTATACCAAGATATTATTATAATAGAAAATATAACTTATATTTTTAATATCGTTTACAACTCCACCAAGATATTATTAAAGACCCTGAAATTTCAGATCTGCTTTCTTGGTAAATATTATATAATGGGAAACTTTGTTATTAGCCAGCTTACAAAGACTTCTTACACATTGATTTGTTTTTCTCCATTTTATTCTTAATATAAAATGTTTTCTATTCTGTTTAGATCAACTTACTCCATGTTCTCTTGAATGTTCCTCTAATGCTTGAATCACTCAAATACCCAGAATAATCGAGTTTGAAACTAATGTCAAAATAACAACAGGTCAATTATAATACAGTTTTTGTTTATTTTTCTTCCAAAGCTGTGTTGACCCAGTTTTGAGATCTTGCCTTAAGACTGGCCAGTTCCTGTTCTTGAACAACTGATAGAGTTCACACCCCAACACTTTCTTATCTGGCTTTCATACTTCAAAAGCATGATGCACTAGCCTTCATTGAGACTAGGGACAGTCTCTAGGCACTGGAGTCCAAGAAATTATTCAAATGAGCTAATCCACAGAGAATGACACTAGCTAACTAATCCCACCCCCTAGCTTTATATAATTTGTTCGTTATAGTTCTAGCTTGCTGTTATCCTCTCCCCAGTGCAACCCACTGTGTGGCCTTGCCTGCTGGTCTCCTCTAGTTTTGATCTATAAGAACCATGACTTACATCTTTCATCCATATGAGTGTCAGTCTGTTATGTTCTGCCATTAAAAGGGTTTTTTTTTTGATCTTATAAAATACATATGCAACCAATATCCCTGGTATTAGACTATGTGGAATTAAATAAGATTAGTATATTCAGGAAACTTAGAGAAAGGAAAGCTGTCTTTTAGAAATAAACTCTGCTCTGTTTTGGAGTACCCCAAATACAACATACTCTCAGAATCTCTCACCTTTGTCATGACCTCTACTTCTATAAACCAACATATCTTGAAATTAATCTTTACATTTGATTTTCAAATCATGCACATCAGCCTTCCAATTCTTTAACCAATGTCTCTTTCAGAGATAACTATCTACAATGAGGAACTGTGGTAAGTTTCTATCTTCTGATTATCTTTAGTGAGTAGAAAACATACACAACAGAGAGAAAGAAGGATCTTATACCCTTTGTGACAACATGGATGGAACTGGAGAGCATTATGCTAAGGTGCTCTCTGCTAGGGTGCTCTATGCTAAGATGAAATAAGCCAGGTGGTGAGGGACAAATACCATATGATCTCACCTTTAACTGGAACATATCAACAAAAGAAAAAGGCAAATAAAATATAAGCAGAATCATAGAAAATAAAAACAATCTAACAATAGCCAGAAGGGAGTGAGGAGGGGACAGAGTGTGGAAGGGTTTTCAGGAACTACTACAAAAGACACATGGACAAAACCAAGGGAGAGAGTGAAAGCAAGGGAGGGAGGTGGTTTTAGAGGGGGTGGGGGGAGGGGTGGGGAGAAAATACAGACAACTGTAATTGAACAACAATAAAATAAATAAAAAATTATATGAAAAAAGTATAAAGGTAAATGTGAGATTTTTAAGCTACTTTAAAATTAGGCTGGTAGACTCTGTTTGGTAATGTAATAATGATAATAGTTCAGAAATGGAACATTTCTGGTTAACAGAGCCCTAAAATGGTTGCCGTGTTGTTAAAAGTATTCCAAAAATTCTGAGCAGCAAATAAAGGTGAGGGGGTGAGGGATACTGGAAGAGATTAGTCAAGGAACATATATACATATATGCATAGCCCATGGACACAAACAACAATGCAATGAAGGCTGGGGTTGAGGAGCTGGGTGGAAGGGGATAAAAGGGGGAAAATAAGGGACATCTGTAACAGCGTCCACAATTTAAAAAGAAAATAAATGAACAAACAATAAGTCTCTTAAGAATTATCTATGTGCCTCTGAGAAGTTCCCAAATTCTCAGACATGTATAAGTCATTTTATCCAATATAGTCTGCATATTAAGTTTACTTAAACCCAAATCTAGCTGTTTCTTTGCTTTGGATAGAAAAAGGACCAAAGGTGGGGATGGCTGGGGTTGGGTCAATGGTGGGGGGAGATGGAGACAATTGTACTTGAACAACAATAAAAAATTTTTTTAAAAGAGAAAGTTGTTACTATTTTGAGGTACTTTTCAAGTTTTTATGCTATTTGACAGACACATTGCTATTGGATTTCACTGAATAATTTTAATTTCTCTTCACATTTAAGCAACTTATTCCATTTTTAAAACTATACTCATATTTTTGAACCACACATTTCCATGCATTTTTATATTATACCTTATATGTACAGGCTATAATCATTAGGAAATGACTATTTTTGCCATATATCAAAATCAGACCATCTGGTAAATGTATTCATAAAAAAATGAAGTCCTGGAGAACCAGCTATTAATACTCTATGAATAAATATGTTCATGAGAGTTCTTCTTAAAAGATAGACAAATAACCTGATATTTATTCATTTTTGTTTCTATGGAAGTGTTATTCTGACACACACAGGGATAAATGATGTATGTAAAAGTGATAAAATATCTACCCAATTAGGTAGAAGTTTTTCTTTGCTGTCAAATCAATAGATTTCCAAGCCATTATGTTAAAATATCAAATAAAAGATTATACTTATATACAATCTTATCTATTCACAATGTCAACATTTATCTGATAATAGAAAATTTCTTAATTTCTTTAAATTTATTGGGGTGACATTGGTTAATAAAATTATATAGGTCAATTGTACAGCTCTAGGATACATCATCTGTATATTGCATCGTGTTCCCTCCTCTCTGTTATCTGTGTCTATGAGTTTTTGTTTTTCCTGTTTGTTCATTTATTGCTTTCAGTTTTATACCCCACATATGAGTGAAATTAAATGGTTCTTGACTTTTTCTGTCTGACTTTTAGCTCAGCATGATATCCACAAGATCCATCCATGTTGTCACGATGGCAGTATTTCTTTTTTGTTTAATATTTTTATTTATTTGTTTTTAGAGAGAAGAAAAGAGAGGGAGAGAAACATCAACATGAGAGAAGAACATTGAACTGTTGTCCCTCACATGCTCTAGACCTGGACCAAAACTGTGACCCAGGCATGTGCTCTGACCAGAATCAGACAGACCTTTGGCTTTGTGAAGTGATGCCCAGTCAACTGAGCCACACCAGTCAGGACACAATGGCAGTATTTCATCTTTCATATGGTTAAGTAGTATTCCATTGTATATATGTACTGCATCTTCTCTATCTGATTACCGACTGAAGGGCACTCAGTTGGTTCCATATTTTGGCCACCAAAAATAATGCTTCAATGAACATAAGGGTGCATATATCTTTGATAATGGATGTTTTCAAATTTTGGGGGTAGACAGACTGTAGAGCAGTTGCTGGGTCATGTGGTAACCTTATTCTTAATTTTTTAAGAATCCTCCTTACTTTTTCTCATAGTGGCTATATCAGTTTACCTTTCCAACAGCAATGAATAAGGGTTCCTTTATCTCCACAGTATCTCCAACACTTGATGTTATTGTCTTGCTGATAATAGCCATCCTAACAGTTGTGAGGTGGAATCTCATTCTAGTTTTGATTTGTATTTCCCTAATAGCTAGGATGTAGAGTATCTCTTCATATATCTGTTGGCAATTTGTATGTCTTCTTGGCAGAAATGTCAATTCAGGTCCTCTACCTTTTAATTGGATTGTTTGTTTGGTGTTGAGTTGTATAAGCTCTTTATAATTTGGATATTATCCCCTCAGAGCTGTTGTTTGCAAATATCTTCTCCCTTTTCATTGGTTTCCTTTTTGTTTTGTTGGTAGTTTATTTTGCTGTGCAGAAGCTTTTTAATTTGATATAGCCTTATTCCTTTATTTTTGCCTTTACTTTTCTCAGCATTGGAGACAAATTCATAAAACCCTCTCTAAGACCAAGGTCAATAAGTTCATTGCCTAAATTTTCTTCTATGTAGTTTATTGTTTCAGGTCTTATATTTAGACTTTTGATCCATTCTAAGTTATTTTTTGCTTATGGAACAAAGAGTAGTCCAGTTTTATTCTTTTGGATGTGATTATTCAGTTTTCCCAGCACAATTTATTGAAGGGACTTTCTTTCCTCATTGTATGTTTTGACTCCTGTGTTAAAAATTATTTGCTCATATACAGGTGGGCTTATTTCTCAGTTCTCAGTTCTGTCTAATTGGTCTGCATGTCTGTTTTTCTGCCAACACCATGCTGTTTTAATTATTGTCTCTTTGTAGTATATTTGACATCAAGGAGTGTGATACTTTCAGCACAAAATTTATTATATAATTCATATATAAATAACATTGCTAAATTATGTCTTCTATCTACATTTACTTTAAAATTTGTTACCAGAATTAAAAATATATTGCCTACTTTTATCTTTCATTCAAGTAAATGTATGTCAAATTTCTTAGTTTTAATGTTTAGGGTTTTAACCGTAGATGAGAAAACTTTACACAAATTCCTTCAATGCACATTTTATCATATTTATTTTAATAATTATATGTTATATTATTAATGGTTCTCCAGAAAAACAAAAATTATATATGTATAAATATATTCAAAGAGATTTTAAGGAATTGGCTCATGAGATTATGGTGGCTTGATGAATTCAAAATCTGATTGGTGGAAGGCTGGCAGACTGGAGACTCAGGAAAGGTTGTAATTTAAGTCCCAAATCAGTCTGCTGGTGAACCAGGAAGAGCCAATGTTGCAGATGAAATCCAAAGGCAGTTTGCTGGAGAATTGTTTCTTTCTTGGGAAGGTTCAGTCTTTTTCTCTATTCAGGCCTCCAATTGATTGGTTAAGGTACTTTCACATTATGAAGGGCAAACTGCTTTACTCAAGTCTACCAAATGAAATGTAAATGTTATCCCAAAGCACCCTCACAGAAACATTCAGAGTACTCTTTCACTAAATATCTGAACTCCATGGCCTAATCGACTTGACATAAAATTAACCATCACACACACACACACACGTTTCTACCTTCTTTATAGTGAGTATAATAACTAAACAAGAATGACTAGAAGTAAGTACTTTTGATGTGTTTTTGTTTCATATTTACTATGTTTTGCCATAGCTGATTATTTTCCTCATGTTAACATTGGTGATATCAGTCATAAAGCTTATTTCACTTCATATTCTACAGGTAAAAATGTCTTAAAGAAAAGTTTCTCGCTTACATAAGAGAAGATATCTAAAATATCAGTCCAAAACTACCATAATTCTTAAGTAATTCTTATCTCCACTAGAAGGAGCTAGCTATAGTCTCACAAGACACAGAATAAAAACGAACTTGTTCTGTTGCTGCCTTACAATGCTCTATAGTAGCATAATCCAGCTGCAACCAGATGATATTTTCTATTTTATAGCAAGACTGAAAAGAACTGAAATTGAACATAAAATGTGAGGTAATTCTTCCTAAAATGGCATACCTCTAATTGTCCAACTTCCAACAAAATCAGTCTCAAATATCTGCTTTTTATGTTTAATAACTTGAAATAATTTTCCCCACCACCCTGTCATATTATATATATTTTTTGAACTTGGTACCATGTGGTTCATTTTCCTTTCATATTTTCATACTAAAATGCTCTAAACTTCCATTTCTTCATACTCCATTTTTTTTATTCTTATCACTGCACTCTATATATTTATTTTCTCCCCACTTTATCATCATTTTCTGGATTATGATGTGCAAATAATATTCTTCAAACATTATTTTTGTGGACATGTAAATTAAAGTTTTATCAAACTTGAATCATCCAGCAAAATACTAGTCTAAATAAACCTTCAGAACATGTTTTATATATGTATTTGAAAAAAGCATGGTGCATCTCTTTCTGGTAGAGTCAAAGTTAGAAGCACATCAAATTCTGAGAAGTTATCCATTCATACAATGACCAAGTACTTAGAACCCACTGTGTGCAGACTCAGTTCTGGGCACTGAATATGCAGCAGCAAACAAAACAGTAAAAAATGCATACTTCCTTTAGTATATATGTCACATATTATATGTCACATATTAAATGCAATAATGAAAAGTAAAGCAGAGAAAATAAGTGAGGTAATACTTTTTTCTTTTATTAATTGAGTTATAACTAACACAGAGTAAAGTACATAAATCTTATATGCATAGCTCAGTTAATTTTTCTATCGTGCATAATTATATGAGCACTTAGGTCAAGATATAAGAGTTTATAGTTCAAATATAGTGATCAGGAAAGTTCTTACTATGGGATAATATTTTATCAGAAAGCTAAAACAAGTAAGGGAGTCAGGAGTAGCTCTCAGAAGAAATAAACACTTCATTTAAACTGATACTCTCCAATGATTTGGTCATTCAATCAATTACCTAAGGAACTGTTATAATCCTGAAGAAATGTTTACATAATACATATGGCGGTGTGTGGCTGTGATGTATTCAAATTGTGTTTTTATGCCACAATGCAGTTTCTTCAAGTCTTTTAGCAATGATTTCTCCTTATCCATTACTAATTCTCCGCTACAGACAAGAAATATAAGAATCAATCCTCATATTTATTTCCACTACATTTTTTTCTTGGTGTACAGAATTCTCTTCACTCACAGTTCCTGCTCTTGGTCTGCTATATAACTTCTTCAACATTCTGGAAGAAAATTAACTTTAGTTTTCTAGCTTCATTCCTTCACCTTTTATAGTTCAGTTGCATTAGAACCTTGACGCTAGAGTAATCTACACAAAATTTTATATATATATTTAATCTCATTTTCATATAATTAGTTTATGTTTCTATTATTTTTTATTTTCAGTTATTTATTTTAGCTTTCCTTTTTAAATTTTTATTCTTTATGCTATTAGAGCTGTCCCAGTGTTTTCCCTTTTGTCCCCCTCCACCCAGCCCACCCCTCTAACCTGTAGTCAATCCCTTCTCTGTTGTGCATGTCACATGTCATTCATACATGTTCTTTGACCACTACTTTCCCCTTCCTTCTACCACCCTCCTCCCCAGCTGTCCATTCCATGTTTCCATGTCTCTGATTCTATTTATCTCATTAGTTTATTTTGCTCATTAGATCCCAGTTATAAGTGAGGTCATATGGTATTTGTCTTTCCCCAACTGGCTTATTTCACTTAGTGTACTAGTCTCCAGTTCCATCCATGCTGTCACAAAAGGTAGGACTTCCTTCTTTCCTTCTCTTATTTAAAGTTTCTGTCAGCTACAATGAGACTTTCCATCTAATCATTCACTATTTCTCCTTTTTCTTATTTCCCTGAGCATGTTTATAACACTTGTTTTAAAGTCATTGTCTGCTTTTTCTAACTTCTAGATATTATTGGTATTGACTTTTATTGGTTATCATTTCCCTTGTCTAAGGGTAATATTTTTCCATTTTTTTCTCATGTCAAGTAGATTTAATTGTATATTGGACACTGTCAATTTATAGAGACTTCAGCTTTGTCAACCCTTCTCTGAAAAGTGTTGACTTTTGCTTTGGCAGGCACTTTAATTACTGATAAGCTATCCTTATCCTGTTACGCTTGATTTTTTTTTTTTTTTTAAGGAAAGTATGCTGCAGTTTTTACTTAGTTCTACAATATGGCCTTTACTCTATAGCAGAGGTGTCAAACTCATTTTCTCTGGGGACCACATCAGCCTCACAGTTGCCTTCAAAGGGCTGGATGTAATTTTAAGACTGTGTAAATGTAACTATTCCTTAATAGTTAAGTGAGAGCTCAGCACTGCCACTAGGTAGAAACAAGGTGCTGGGCTAGATAAAACAAGATGGAGGGCAGGATTCAGCCCATGGGCCTTGTGTTTGCCACCTGTGCTCTATAGTGTTATTTTTTTTTAAGATATGATCTCAATTGAATCTCCCATTGTTCAGAAGGTATCTCTGTTCTGGGTGAGCTAACACTTCAACACTTCTAACAGTATTTTACCTTAGGTATCTTGATTCATTTTTTGAATATCAGGAGCAATTATTCTCTTCTCAACCTTGCAAACTGTCAGCCTATGAATGTAATTCACAAAGGTCAGTCTGAGATTTAAGGATGGGCCCATTACAAATATCTACCTAATCTGACTGCCTCAGCAATATTTTTTTCTCTTCAAAAAGTTGCCCATGAATTCTGGTTGCTTTGTGTCCCAGAAAATCTGTGTGTGCCTGCTCACCTCAGAGAGACCACCACATTCTTCCCTGTACTTCCTGTGCCATAGTCAGGAAAGTGCTTCAGACTCAAAGCAAGGTGAACTTTGGGTTCATCTCATATGTTTCCCTTCTATGCAAGGCAAACTCTTATGATGCTTCTTGTCTAGTATATGGAAGAAGTTGCCACATGTATTCTGCCTAATTTTAACAGAATTTTTATTTTAATTCTGAAAGGTCATAACTAGTATCAATTCCTCTGTTGTACCAGAAATAAACTGTCATTTCTTCCCTATAATATCTCCATTTTCAGACCAAAAAATCAAAAGGTTACAGGACTTGTTTTAGTTATAATATTTAAATATTTTAAAGTTCTTAAAATTTCTTAAAATTTTCAGATTAGTATCCATGACTTTTATAAAATATTCCTTTGCTTTAGCTATTATATAATAGTATCTTCTCCTTATGGGATTGTTTTATATAAATAAGTTATAAATCATCAAAATTGGATTTTTGCTTATGTAATTGTTTTATATAAATAAGTAATAAATCATCAAAATAAAATAATCAAAATTGTTTTATATACATAAGTTACAAATCATCAAACACTGAATTGCTAAAACATTTACTATTTTTCTTCCTTTCTTCAACATTTCGGATAACAAAGTCTTCCTTAAAATATTAATTTTATTGTTATCATTTGGTTTGAACTTTCCATTTCTACTTTTCTGACAGAAATAGGAACCCAATAGTACAAGTAGACACCCCTATCTCTTTTTATATAATTTTTACCAAGAACAAGTCTTCACCCCATTTTGTCATAAAAGTGTTGTGAAATCATTAAAAAAACTTTAACTTTACATAATGTTTATGTATAAAACATAGAATCATAACCATGCCTTTAGATTATTTTTAATTATTCAGTAAGTCATTTTTTGTCTTCACTATCAAAATGAATTGCCCCTTCTGTCATTTTTTTTCTTGCTAGGTCTTGGCAACCTACAATACTATAAATGGTTATAGTTTTTTTTTTTTAAGTTACTAATATAACAGCAGCCTCCCCTAGTCAAAAATTGTCTCTCCCTCTTCCTTAGTAAGAGGAACTGTTATAATCCATCACAAACAAATAAAAAAACTGTTCTTGGTAAAAATTACTCAGTATAAGTGGTCTACAAATTGTATTACCAAGAACTGTAGGGGGTAATTGCAATTTCCCTGTAAGTAAACAAATTCCTCTCTCACACCCTAGTTTCCAGGGATTTATTGTCAGTGGGTTTCACAGCATTGAACTGGAAATACATAATGAAAGGGAAGAAATAAAGAACTATTTAACTTGTACTGATCAAGAAATAGAATCATATTTTTCTGCACCACTGCTATTTCTCAGCAGGTTACATATGTACAGGCTGATATACATTCCAGATCCCACAGGCTCTTAAAACTTAAAGACCTCAGTGTCCTTGGCCTGCTTTTGACTTACAAGAGACATAAATATGGTTTGGGGATTAGGGATAGAGGCATTGCATGCTACAAATTTTAAATTGTCAATTAAACAGCATCATTGAATCCTGAATAGAACTGCCAAGGGCATGTTTGTCTGAAAAAGGATGGATTAGCACAGACAGTCCCCATTGACATTTAAGATACATATCTATGATTCAGGACACTTGAGGATCTGTATCTAAACAATGTGATCACATTACAAGTGCTGGAAGCAATTTTTGTCTTAGTAAACTGAAAAACCCTCAGTAAAAAAAACCCAGAAAACTCTTAAGATGTACTTAACTTTGTAAACTATTTGTCAGCAGCATTTGCATTCATTATCCACACATGTGATATTAAGCAGACACAAAAACACAGGACCCCTGGATACGGTTGCACTGAATATAAAAAGACTGATGCTGTTTCTGCACTCTGCAGCTTTATTGGTTGGTGAAGATGGTTTATTTGCTTTTATGAGAGTAGAGATTTGTAAGTAGAAAAGTATATACACTTGAGTTGACAAAAATTTCGGAGTGTTTTATGTTTTGACATTATCCGTAGCAATTGTGTTTCCTTATCAATGAGGTAAAATAAGTACAAAAATGCAAAAAATAACAGCAATACAAAAACAATAATCCTACAAGCCCTTAAAAACACTACAAGTACCCTTCCCTTTTAAAAAAGAATTTCTTATATTCTTTTTATGACTTGAGGGAAATTGGGAATGTTTGTTTTAAATCTAATTTGATTTTTACTTTTACTTAAAAATTTGGTGACATCACAATAATACATATGTGTATATCATTGTATATGTGTGTATACTGTGATATCATTGAATTATACAAATAATATATATAATATAAATATTATGTATATACAAGTATACACACATATCACAGTGCAATGAATTACTTGCTCCCTACAATGAGAAGTATTATATATGATTTATATCAGTTTAAGAGAATCATAAAAATGCCATATTTAATGGAAATGGCACCAATATTATTATTAAAAGATTTGTACATAAATTACATGAAAATATTAATTTCTTTACACTTAGATCTGTTAGATAGATGATGATCTAGAAAATAGAAATGTCTAGGAAATACTTTGCAGCATGGACATAGCTAGAAAAGTAGACTTAGCCAACTTGCAATATTGGTATTGATGGCCAAACAAGTATGATCTTTTAGTATCATAAAATAAAGCTACAGAACTCATTAAAAGAAAAAAAAATAGGGATAAGCCATTTTTGATAGAACATTACTGTATCGAATAGCATTATTTGTTGCAACCTCTGAACAATATTCTGGGTATTCACACACTTATGTAGACCCTTCTCCTTGACTTTGGGCTGATCTTATGACAGGTTTTTACCAATAGAATGAGATAACACTGACACTTTTTCCATCGCAGAACTAAATTTTAAGAAGGGCAAGCAGTTTCTACTTTTGACATCTTGAAAGCCACTTATATCATAAAAACCTCAATTACCCTGAGACTACCATGTTGTGAGGAATTTCATGTGACTACACAGAGAGGCACAAATCAAAAAGAATTGCAGCCCCTTACCGCCAGCACCAACTGGGCTCTCGGCCTGTAACCAACCAGGATCAAATGTCGCCACGTGAATGAGTACTTTTTATACCCTACAATCGTGCCAGAGCAGCACCAGAGTAAAGCAGTAGAACTGACAAATTAACCAAAGAAGTGTCATACATAATATTTTGTTATCATTTTAAGCCACTAAATTTTGGGTTGCAATAACTTTAACAATTGGAGTAGAAGGTAAATGTTGCTATGATCACCATATTTGTTAAGATTTTGCTTCCATCCATTTTTGTTAAAGCATTTAAGTACCATACACAGAGAAACTTTATTTTAGTGGCAGGTCTATTATTGCTAATTACTGAAACATTAGGGAAAAATGGAGCATGAGTGAGTAATTAGAAACATTCAGAAGGCTGTGGTTTACCAAAGCTGTTCCTGATTCTTCAAGCTTTAGAAAGGCCACATAAATTAGGTTCACCTGAGAGAAATGACTATGGCCTGGGTAAGGAAACAAAATATTTTCATGCTTAATATATGAAAAAAAAGAAATATATAGTGAAATTTAATTTTAGTGACAGCTGAAATTGTAAAACCAATTTGTTGTACTCTAAATATTTGAAAACTCTTTGGTTATAAAATCCTGTTACATATTCTTATTCATAAATTTTTTTTATGAAGAGAAATCTAAAATGTTGGTGTTAAATATATAATTTGTATTTTATGTAATTGCTATTTTTTAATTCAAAACAGCCCTTTCACTCATTCCCTAGTCATACATCCAGTCCTTAGTGCCTTATATCATGCAGTAGTCTCCTGCCTACCCTTCCTCCCATCACCACTCAGTTTTGCATATTGCTACTAGATCTGATGTCATGCAGGTAATACCTTATCCTGTCATTTTTTGGCTTAAAGGCCTATGATAGCACCTACTTTATCACTTATTAAAATCTAAAATCCTCTATAAATGGCACTGCATGTGTATGTGTGATGTATGTTTATGATATGTACTTCATTTGTGATATTAAATATATATCACAAACATATAAATATAATAAATATTTATTTGTATTGTCCCCACAATAAACGTTTTCATTTCAGGACACTAGGACTCCTCCATGTTTCCTAAACATACAAGATACTTTCTTGCCTTTGATTACATCTCACCTGTTACCTGAAATATCCCCCACCAAGGTATCTTATTGCTGACAAAAACATTTGGGATGCACAGTGGTCTTCAAATTTCTTTTGTCTATGGATCCTTATAAGTATGTTCAAAATCAATATAATTCGCCCTGACTGGCGTAGCTCAGTGGATTAAGTGCAGGCTGCGAACCAAAGCATTGCAGGTTTGCTTCCCAGTCAGGGTACATGCCTGGGTTGCAGGCCACAGCCCCCAGCAACCGCACATTGATGTTTTTCTTTCTCTTTCTCCCTCCCTTCCCTCTCTAAAAATAAATAAACAAAATCTTTAAAACAAGTAACTGTTTGAAAGATCATCCTCAGTTTAAATACCTGAAGACTACGTAATTGTCAATTTGTTGTACATATTACTATCTTTGAATAAAATGATTGTTTAATACTTTAAAGAGTATCCACTGCAAGCTAAATGCCTAGTGATTTTAAATCCACCCATTCACTTTTTATAAGTTTTCTGCCTAATAACTAGTTTACATCATTCTTTTTATCCATGAATTCATATTTCTATCCCACATGCCTCACAAATTAGATTTTCTAATTTTCTATAACACATATTTTTACTTGAAAGTTTTTATTTATGATTGTATCATAACTCTTTCAAAAACATGCATATGAATTGAAGTTATAAGTTTCCTGAGACCAGAAATAATTTTTTGTTTTATTATATAGCTATTATAATTTTATAACTAATGAAAAACAAAAATACATCATACATTTTGAAAACTTACTTACAAAAGAAATATCTTCACTCTGACATGCTGAAGAAACTGGTAAAAAATTTGTCCTCTCACCTAAAAAAAGTAAGTAAATGAACATAATTTATAAAGTAACACTAGAAACACTACTACAGGATTGTGATGCTTGAGAGAAGGGAAACAAAGGACTTTTATAGTGATTTTTAAAGTGACATAAAGCCAACTGTATGGTGTCTTTAAAAATGTACTTTAAGTTAAAAATAAGAGGTTATACTTAAAAATTGGAAACAAAATTATATGCATACCTAATCATGAGAAATCCAAATTGATTATATTGATATCAAACAAAACAGAAGTTGAGGAAGTTTATTAGGGTAAAGAAAGGTACTAAGCATTGATAAAAGAACTAATGTATTAAAATATCTATAAAAATATTAAATGTGTATACACCAAATATTGGAGCTGCAAAAGTGTGTGAACACTTTTAACCAAAAGTGTTCATAATTATTTTTAACCCAACAGAGAACTAAAGGAAAAATGGACCATTTCACTATTATTTTGCTGTACAAAAATTTAGCTGCTGATTTAGAATATTCTCACAAAGGACACACTGATCCAGATGGCTTTTTTGCTGACATCTATTAATATGAAAGGGGGAATAATGCCTACCTACACAATTTTTTTTTAGAAAATAAAGAAGGAAATGCTTTCCAACTCATTTCATGAGACCAGCATTAATGTGATATGCAAATTAGATATAGACCTTACAAAAAAAGAGAGATACAGGTCAATATCTCTTATGAACATAGATAAAACATTTTTAATAAAATATTAATTCCAAAATATAAAAATAATTTAGAAAACCTAACACCACAAAAACAAACAACCTAATTTAAAAAATGGGCAACGGATCTGAAAAGACACTTCTTCAGAAAGGGAATACAGATGACCAATAAATATCTGTAAAGATACTCAGCATTACTAAAAATCACAAAGATACAAATTAAAACCATCTCACACCTGTCAGGATGGCTGTCATCAATAAATTAACAAACAGCAAGTGTTGATGAAGACACGGAGAAAAGGGAACCCTCACGCACTGTTGATGGGAATGCAGACTGATACAGCCATTGTGGAAAACATTATTGAGTTTCTTCAAAAAAAAAATTGAACTGCCTTTTGACCCAGCAATTCCACTTCTGAGAATATATCCAAAGAAACCCCAAGCATTAACTCAAAAGAACCTATGCACCCCTATGTTCATTGCAGTGTTATTTATAACAGCCAAGATCTGGAAACAACCCAAGTGCCCATCAATAGATGAGTGGATTAAAAAACTGTGGTACATATGCACAATGGAATACTACTAGACTATAAAATGGAAGGAAATCTTACCTTATGCAACAGCATGAATGAACCTGGAGAACATTATGCTAAGTGGAATAAAGCTTCAGAGAAAGACAAATGCTATATGATCTATTTTTATGTGAAATCTAGTGAACAAAATAAATTGACAAACCAAATAGAAACAGAGGCTTGTATACATGAAACAGACTGACAGCTGCCAGAAGGGAGGGGTTTGGGGGGTTATATGAAAGGTGAAGGAGATTGCGTGCGTGTGTGTGTGTGTGTGTGTGTGTGTGTGTGAATGGTCTGTCCAGGGGGTATTTAGCCATGTAATATGGAAAATAGAGACATTTATTAAAGAAGATATAAGATACAGGAAACACTACATAGGACAATGATGCCTCTGTCGCCTTCAAAGTAGGCCCCTTGGGACCTCCACATTGCTCCCAACAACCATTTGCTGCACCATCGCATGTCCTTGAGTCTCATCCACAGTCTGAAATCTCTTCCCCTTAAAAGATAACTTCAGTTTTTGGAAAAACCAGAAGTCATAGTGCACCAAATATGGGCTGTAGGGGGACTGAGTCACCTGGGTGATTTGATGTTTCTCCAAAAAATAATATGAGACTGGATGCATGAGCAGGCATGTTGTTGTGATGAAGCTACCAGTCACCAGTGCCCATAGCTTTGGCCTTCTGAATCACCCAAATAGTTTCTGTGGAGGAATGTTCAAGTTTAATGCAAAATTTGATGCAAGTTCCTTGCTCTACTCAATCATTTTGAATGTGACTGCCTCTCAGTACACATGCTCAGTCAATGGTGTCTAACTATTACAATGGTGACCGCCTCCACTAACTATTACAATGAAGTTGCCATTGTCCATGCATGCACATTCCAGTCCATTCTCCTTGGCTGTCAGGTTGCATCAATTTCATGCAAACCATTCTTGTTATATTAACAATGGCTGGACTTTCTCTGGACAGACTGTGTGCATGTGTGTGAGTGTGTGTGTGTATAAAACAGACAACAGTGTGGTGATAGCTGGAGGGAATAGGGTGGATGTGGGTATGTGGAGGTGCAAAAAGGGGGATTAACAAGGACTGAAAGAGACTATACTTGGACAATGGGAGCATGATGTACTGTGCAGATGATGTTTTGTTGCTTGTATGCTTGCAATCTGTATGTGAGCCAATGTCACCCCAATAAATTCAATAAAAAAGAAAAGAGAAAAAGACAACCACATCCCCCTAAATTAAATAAATAAAATAAAATTTTAGAAAATTTAATCTAAAGATATATAAAAAGATAATACATCCTGAATAAACCCTATGATTATTTCAGCAAATACAAAAAAACATTTCATCAAATTTAACATTCTACCTGGATTAATACCAAATTTAACAAACTTGTATGAAAAGTATATGTATGTCTTATTAATCTATCTGCAAATAACCTGTTGTGATATGTTTATTTTATTTAGTAAATTAGTTATTAAGATTTTACTATAACTGAAATTTAGGCATTGTTTTCAAAATTAACTTAAGCCTTTTAGTAAATCTCAAATCAAAGCTCTCTTTATACAGTAATATGCATCATAAACTATGACTCATTAATAGTTATACTTTAAAGTAAATTAAGTATTATAAATCATTCATAATTATTTTTAACCATTTATGGAAAATAATAGTAAATATTATAACTAAATAGAAAAATTGATATATGTTTTTTGAAACCAAAAGAGAAAATTAGGATATTTTCTTATGATATTTTGCCAAATACAACAGATAAAATCTCTCCTGTCTTACATTTAAAATAACTTGGAAATACCAATAAAGTGCTGAGATTGCTCAAAATCTCCCTTTAGTAGGTGTTCAAAATATTTTTTAAATAAATATTTCCACTAGAATGTGAGTTCACTGAAGACAAGAACTGTGTCTTTTACTTTTTTATTTTATCATTTTGTTTTCTATAGCATATTTCCATTGTATTTTTCCATTACCATTTATCCCCCTTATACGTCCCTCCTCCCCACAGTCACCACATTGTTGTTCATGTCCATAGGTAGGTTTTTTCTTTTTGTATGATCCCTCCACCCCCTAACCCTCAACATAGTTGTCATGCTGTTTTTATCTCTTTCACAATAACAACTGTGCAAACTGTTTAAAATCTGTATCTTAGGCTAAAATCATAAAACTCCATTGCACTTGTTTTTAGTTTGATTGTTTTTTATTTTTTTGATATTTCAAATCAAAAGTCCATATCATTTCAGAAAATTATTCTATTGCTTAAGAGATTTGAGTTATGAGGAGCTTATCTTTTATTCTTGGGATTCACTTGTACCCAATATGCAACCAAGTTCTCAGTATTTCTTGAACAAAATGTTACCTTTCATTTCAATGGACCCCAAAGTTTCTATTTTGAAGTTTGAATAAGAGCTTGAGAAAAAGCCACTTTGACATTCTTATAATTTCTAAACAATAGAGCAACAACCTGAATGTTAATGAAGTAGTAAACAGGAAATATGGCAAAACAAAGGGGACATATGAAATGTATAGTCAAGAAGCTGACATCTCTTGTATCAAACAAAACAAAAGTATGACTTGTCTACTTTCTTTGACCAATGAGAGTAGTAATTAATGTTTCCATTCCAAGGGAAACATTCCACTCACTTCACATAATTTAGCATAGCCAGATGCATACAATTTTAAATCTATCCATACATGACACAAATATTGTAACCTGATTTGTCTAACCCAAGTCAAATATTGCTCTAGTGAACTTAGAGTTTGTTTCCTGGTGCCTGAGACATTAGTTTCTCCATTTCCCACATTAGTGATTTGATTACAAGCAAAGCGGGCATTTTATATTTTATAGATAATTGAAATTTAGAAGCTGATAGGAAAATACATTTATAATGTAAAGACAAAGCAGGACTTTATAGAAATGAAATATCTCAGACCGGCTTTGAAAAATAAACTCTACCTTTCACTTCCACCTTTTTTATGCTTAAAATCCTCCACAGGGCTTGCCTGTGAAATTGAACCATGCATCATGATCTACAGTTCTAGCCAGGCTAGTCCCTGCCCAAGCTCCAAAGAACTGATTCCCTCTGCACCTTCAAACTGCATGACAAATAAAGGATCACCCTGTCAGGATTCCACCCTAGCTTACCCAAATTGACAAAAATTTTCTGAATCACAGTGTTTCAGGGCTCCTGTATTGACAGGAGGCAGTCAAGCCTGACAGCCTTTTCCCTCTTGTCTGTTATCCTGAAATCAATTGCACAGCCTGATGCACAGAATAATGGCCGTGGACTATTCTGCAGCACTTGGCCCATCTGGTCACAGAGGAAGACAGCAATGTCCGCTTCCTATCAATCTGGGAGGAGTGTGCTGCTACACAGGGGTGACCCCCATCTCTCCACCTGGCCCTGCTATTGAGGAAATCAGTTTTACAAGTGTGCTTATTCGTAAATAAAAACAACTTTGTGCCAAGGGATATACCTCTTGGTCTTTAATTAGGAGTTCTGGCCTCTTTGAGATTATGTGGTAAAGTGTTAAGCAAAGGAAAAGGCATGTGTCAGTCTTGTGTAAGTCCTTCAGTCAAACTCTTGAAAAGATCAGACATTTCAGTAGAAGAAAAATTAATTTGTATATTTTATGAAATTTCATCAATTTTATCCATGAAGAAATTTCATATATTAGTAATATACTGTTTT
This sequence comes from Tonatia bakeri, assembly GCA_004024845.1. NCBI lineage: Eukaryota > Metazoa > Chordata > Mammalia > Chiroptera > Phyllostomidae > Tonatia > Tonatia bakeri. Next base: position 42,243 of record PVIA01008638.1, read on the forward strand.
TATTAGCAAATCTAACCAGTGTTTTTACAAAGATTGGTACTTCTTAAGTTGTTTCTCTCAGGTAAATGATAGATTTATTCTTATTTGTCTGCAGTTGATTGCACAGCTTACCTGTTTTACATTTAAAAAGAATTCCACTATTGATGAATTATAATAAATTCAACCTGAATCTATGAAGGTTGCAGAGTGCTTCTAACTTCCTTATTCGAAAGAAAGATAAAAACAAGAAGCAAGAGAGCAAGTAGGAGCAAGAAGAAAGAGTGATTTATATATTTATGTTAATAAAATTTTGGATGCTTATATTTCTATACTTTTATTTTTATAGTTTGTTTTAGCATTAAAAAAAACAATTTGCTGTCTTTTATGAAATTTCTTCATGATTCCCATCCATAAATTGCCATATCACACTAAGGATAGAGCATTACAAAAGTCTGCTCATTGGATCTCTTGCTTCACTCTGGCCTTCCTACACACACCCCCCCAGCTGTCCAAAGTGATGTTTTAAGACCATACATCAGAGTAAGCCCCTTTCCTGCTCAAAACCTTATAGGGCTTCCAATGCCACTCAGAATAATAATCGAACTCTCCCTCTTAATGGCATAGACAATCTTCCAGTCTGTCTCTTTGACTGTCACCCAACAGCCTCCACTCCTGTTCATACCCCTGTAAATCAAGTATTCTTTTTACCACAGGCCTGTACTTTTATCTAACTGTGAAGTCATGTGTTACAATTTATTTGGTCACAGATGTCTACTAAAATACTTGATGTAGTCCTGACCAGTGTGGCTCAGTTGGTTGACATCTTCCTGCAAAGCAAAAGGTCACTGGTTAGATTCTCAGTCAGGGAATATGCCAGGGTTGTGGGTTCGGTCCCTGGTTGGGGTGTATGAAATGCAGCAATGTTTTGCTCCTTTTCTTTCTCCTTCTTTTACCCTCTTTCTGAAAACTAATAAGTAAAATCTTTTTTTAAAAGGTCAGGATTTAATACTCAATATATTCTCAATACTCAAAAAAATACTCAATATAGCCCTGGCTGGTGTAGCTCAGTGGATTGAGCATGGGCTGTGAACCAAAAGGTCACCAGTTTGATCCCCAGTCTAGGGTGCATGCCTCGGTTATGGGGCCAGACTCCCAGTTGGGGGGCACATGAGAGGCAACTACACATTGCTATTTCCCTTCCTCTGTTTTCCCTCCTTTTCTCTAATAATAAATAAATAAATAAAATATTTAAAATATACTCAATATAATCTCATAGATAAAAAAACTCATAAAGTCAAGAATTGCATCTGTCCTGGTTTACCACAGCATTTCCACTGTCTAATAAATCTGTGTTTAATTAAGACAGTATTACTCATCTATTTATCTCACATAAGTTCTATGAGGACAAGGTCTAAAAGAGACAAAAAATGTTTTGTTTTCCTCATTCCTATATTTACACTACTTTGGGTAGTTCTTGAACATAAAACTCTCTAAATATTTACTGAATACATTGACCTAAGAAAATAAATATATTAAATAAGTACAATGGGAAATGGGAGCAGAATTCAGGACTATCACAAAGATTCCAATAACATGGACATTTTAAAGATAAATTAGAATAAACTAGTAACAAATTTACCCATCTTAGAGGCATTGTTTCTATCATTATTTATACATTTGTGCAGTTGACCATTATGAGTCAATCTATTGCCTTCCTCTTCCACAAATGATGGTGAGTACTACCTCTTAATAAATTAATGTGGCAACATTGGCACTTGTCAAAATGCTGATACAGTTTGAGGAGTAAAATACAATTATCTATATATCATCAACCTAAGTATTATGTGATATGCTTGCATGTTGGAATGATTGCTGTTGTACACTTCACTGATTTGAATGTGTTTTTGATGCTGTGATTGCCCCATCTATTCACAGCTACAGAACATAGTATCATCTTCTAAGTAGGGAAGAATAGTGAAAGGCAGACCACACTGAGCAATAGAAATACATTATCATTTACTGGGATTCTTTTCCCATCTTGTTCACTAGGAGTCTTATTATGCATTACACAGTACATTAAAATAAGAAGAATCAAAATCATTTTTTGATATAGAAACAAAAAAGTTGACCTTTGCTTGCCTTCCATGAACTTCAGAATGAAGCCCCAAACCAGTAGCTTTAATTAACTGAAATCAATTTGACATTGATAAAATCTTAAGAAAATGGCCTACTGTGCAAAGCTAATTCACTCTTGACCCAGAAATTTAATCAGCAAAATTCTTGGTTATATGGTCAAGACAACACCAGAACACAGGTTACAGAAGACCTAGGGGTAGGTTTGATATTATAAAATGTACTCAGCACTCTCTGCCTGCTGATTCAACAGAGTAAATCATGCAAGAACAGAAAACAAAAAACAAGTCCACTTTGGACAAATAAGCTACTTAGCTACTCAGGATTAATTTAGAAATTATCAAATGAATTTATATCATATAGGTTCAGGTGATTATTTTTTCACATCAGATAAAGACCAGATGCTTCATATTGAAATGGGTCTGATGCCAGACACTACAAATACTGAATCATTTAAAATCATATATGACCAGGACTGAAATTTAAAAATCAACTAACATTGTGATTTATTAATTAGAAAGGAAATTTTAAAAGGTGGTTGCTATTAGAAACCACAATAGTTCTTAGAACTTACCAAGAGATTTTTTAAATGATTATCATTGTTATCATGTACCATATTTTTCAGACTATAAGATGCACTGTTTCTCCCCTCAATTTGGGAGGAATAATGTTGTTAATACTGCTGTTGGGTTCTGTTTACATTTACATTGGTGAAATACTATGTTATTTGTGTTATTAAATATTTTACCACATTTTTTGCTTCAAAATTGTTTTCCCTGTCTTCCTCCTCTAAAACCTAGGTGTGTCTATGGTCCAAAAAATAAGGGTATGTAAGTGAATTACATATGCCCAGAATTTATTGTTTATATTTTCTAATCTCTTCATTCTGGGAACTAATCTCATCTCACCAATGTTTAAAAAAGAATGACCACTTTCCTACACTTTGGCTCTACTCCACTGGTCAAAGTTGATCGGTCTAAGAATCTGTGGCTGACCCAAGCTGAACAAATCAGGGAATTTTTAAACTAGACATAATACACTGAAATAGATATTCCAGGAAATAAATGTGAAGTCATAAAGGTGCAGCAGTGTCAGCAGTCATATTTAGCATAACATGGGTTGGAAAACCTGAGAAAAAAAGCATAAAACATATAAACAGGGGAAGACAAGAGACAATAGACAGTCTGGATGGCTTTGGAATTTCTATTTCTGCTCAGTTATCCTTAGTTTTTGTAAACTATTCCATTTTTATAACATTGTTACTTAATTAGTTTAAGTTGAGAGTGGCAGAAACTGCTAGTTAAGCCCCCAATACTATTCTCCCTTCCTTCCTCAGTAGTAGAACAAGTATATAGAACTGTACTTACCAAAAGGATAAATTTCCCAGGTGTCCTTAAAACTGGGTGTGGCAATGTTATCAAATTCTAACCAAAAAGCTGTAAGTTGATATGAGATATGCAATTTCGGAAACTGTACTTTAATAAGAAAGTCTCCTGTCTCTCCTTATTACTCCCTTTTACTGAGTATGATTTGGGTACAATGGGTGGGGCTTCAAACTGTCATCTGGACACAGAGGTAGAATGAGGAACCCCATCCAGAAATGACTCCTCCTCTGGAGTCTCAGATGAAAGGAGACTACCAAAGCAAGATCTGCTTGGGGAGAAAAGCCTGGCTAATCTCTCAGAGGAGAAGAGCCCCAAGCACCTTTTTCTTTGGGCTTTTATTGAGTCTAGCTTGCATAGGGATGCATATCAAAGAAAGGAGATATGGTTTACAGATAACATTTCTGGGATCACAAGGGTCTTTTTGAGTCAGGGTCTGGTAGACAGAGTGACGCCAATCAGCATAAAACCTGGAGAAACAAACTCATTTTGTGTTTGGACCCTAAACATTTAGTATGCATAGTTTGAGGGCATTCTTAGCAAAGCAGGTTTCACAGGATTTTATGCATTCTTTCTCAGGCCTGATTGCCCCCCAGAAACCTCCCATTCCAGCACAGGGCTGCACCTGCCTCCAGCATTGTTTCAGGCCTGAGTAAGTCCGGGAAGCAAGGCAGCCAAGAGATTAGGAGGCATTTTACAGATAGAATGAGGACTCAGGCTATGACAAATCCAAGTGGTGAGGGTCTTTTGCCCCATTCTCTATAGTCACCTGAGTCCTTTCCTGATGGCCTCTTTGCAACTGTTTCTGTCTTAGGTGTTCTTTCCTTGAGGAATCTTACCTGTCTTTGGCTATGCAGCCATCCTCCAGGGGCCAAGCAGGGTGAAATAAATAAGGTAAAGGTGGTACCCCTCCTGGGAGGATAAGTTTTGTCTCCTTAGTGGCTTATGGTCCCAAAGTCTCTTGACTTAGCTCTAGCCATGGGAATTTCTCACCTGAGGTTACAGCTCCTAAAACCAGGGAAGACAGTTCCCAACCGTAAAAGCCATGCGTTGAGTTTGATCATGTAAAATGTTAAAAAGAGGCTTGTTCTCTGATACTCTGGAACCAACCCTGAACTGTTCATGTTTCTATGAAGAATAAATAAACTTCTACTATACAACTGTCATTTTGCATTTTCCCTGTCTCATGGACAATCTTAATTTTAACTAATAATACATTAGTTTCTATAACTTGGAAGCAAATGAGTTATAACTAATATACCATGGTATTCATTCATAATCATAAATTATTTCTGTTTCCACTTAAATATATGCGGAATAAATTACTAATATATTTGTCATCAATTAGTTAATATTTGCTATTTTTCTTAAGTCAAAAATTATATCAGTCCAAACTGACTTATCTTAAAACTGATAGCTTCTGGTGCTTTGTGGTCTGTTAGCTATAAACTAAATTTCACTGCACAGTGAATCTTGCTAACTTATGTGTCCTGTGGTAACAGTGGAAGCTTATGTCCCAGTATAATGAAAGATGGCCCTTGAAAAATCCACTCTATAACAAGCTTCTCCTAAATTATTAAAATTTTAATTCAGGGTCATTAAGGAACATGTATAAGGGACCCATGGACAAAGACAGTGGGTGGAGAAGGATTGAATGTGAAAGGTGGGGGTGGGTAGGGCAGGGGAGAGTAATGGGGGAGAAATGGGGATGACTAATTGAACAAAAATAGAAAATGAAAAAAATAGATAAAAAACTTTAAAAACTTAATTCATCTTCTTATTAAACTTTTTGAAATTTACTTTATTTATTGATTTTGTTACAGAACAAAACAAGGGGGGGCCGGGGCCTGAGACGATATACTATTACCGAAAGGAAGCCCCAGGTCCTTCACGTCCGCTGCCTATAGGAAAGATGTCTCTCAATGCCAGAGATTCGTGAAAAGGAAAGGAAATGTTTATTTAATGCTATACAATCTTAAAGTAGTGACCTAATGTCTTCACCAAAATCTCAAAGTCCCTTAAAACACCCACAAACACACATTTTGCCCAGTCTGGAGTACCGTATCTCAGGAAAGGAAATAGAAGTCCGAGCTCAGGCAGCCCCCAGTTCTTCCCAGTAATCCGTACTCAGCTGGTAGGCCTCCCTCAGTTCTAAGCACCATCAGCTGTGTCACTGTCCAGGCAGGATCTCCAATTAATCCAAAGCCACACAGCACCGTCTCATGGCCTACTGGTAAGGGTTCTTTCACCCTTCTTCCAGGCAAAGTCTCTCTAGCTCCCCAAAGCCACGTGGTCCTCTCCTACCAGAGCCACCGGGGTCTGTACTCTGGCAAAACCACGTGGTTCTCCCCACAAAGCTGCGGCGGGGGGGAGGTCGCCACTTGGCTTTGGCTGAGTGGCAATTTTCTGCTGAATCTGCATGGTGATTCTTCTCATGGCTGCAGGAGTCTCTACTCTGCCAAAGCTGTGTGGTTCTCCTCCGTGGCCACAGTGTCTGGGTTTAAATCCCCGCACCAATCCTCCTCTGCAGCCCCATTTCTGGCTCCTCCCACACTCGGCCACACCTGCCCTCAATCTCCCATTCTTTCCAGCCTTTTTGGCTGCCTTTGTGGGTGAGGGTAGGTGTGGCCCCATGTCATGGAGCCAATCATCTCCAAGTTCCCATGCAGGTGCTGTAACTCCGGGGACCTGCCCCCCAGTTACATATTGATGGGGAAGTTACTTCCATTCCCCTGGCTCAGAGCATGGCCACAGCCATTTAACATATCTATGTAACAAGTCAAAGTCTATAGTTGTGTTAAATGACCACACCAGAAGTTAGCTGCAAGGCTGTTGCTATGCGAAACAGCTCTTAACGAGCCTGCTTCATTTGTCCCTTCCCCCAACCCACACCTGGGGCACGGGCAGTGAGAATGTCCTAATATTTTCTGAACACCTTGAGTTATAGATCCCATTCCAAATCCCTATTTGGGGTTCCCCCTCTTGGCTGTGCCCTGTAACAATTTGAAAGAGAGAGACAGACAGTTACCAGTTTGTTGTTCCACTTATGTATGCATTCATTGGTTTATTTCTCTGTGTGCACCAACCTGGGATCAAACTCACTACCTTGGTATAATGGGATGATGTCCTAACCTACTGAGCTACCTGACCAGGGTGTGTCCTTCTAAAACTTTTCAATGTTATTTTGTGCTACAGTACAACTGATATGTATTTGTATTGCTTTTGACCTAAATCAACTGCCATGCAGGATAATTTTTTAGTATAGAAAGAATATCTCATTCATGGTAGCATGTCTTCCATCTGCCTGACAACTTTAATAGTGTCCTATAGTCATTGTGATAAAAAAAAGTTCCTGAAATTTCTACAGTGCTTAATAGAAAGTGCTGGCTACCCTTTGATAATGACTGAGCTAGAACCTATATAAGGAAGGGTAGGTTAATCCCAGAGCTGGATTCCCATCCATTGACTTCACACATTTTCTAATATCAAGATTCTGTAATAAGAAAAACAGTAAAAAAGTAAAGTAGGCACTACTGTACAAGTAACTTGAGCTGTTTCATGCCTGTACATAGATGAAGGGAGAAGATGAGATTTAAATCACCTTGAATTTGGTATTTTAAACTATATAAATTATTATAACAATATGGAAACATATGGAATATATTCCAAAATAGAGATCCCACAAAGCACAAATAAATGCAATGATTGAAGAATTGTTTTTAATGCTCACTATATTAAAACTCAAAACTGGTGATATTTGCATAGGCTCAATGATTAAATAATGATCTGATCAGAGCTTAGCTGGGAATAGCCCTAGATTCATCAGACTATTTCAGCCTCTTTATTTTGCCTTACTAGAAGTTTTGTATTTTAATCACAAGCAGGGAGGATTACCACATGTGTTAATTACCTCAGGAATTATATTGATACTTATCTAATGATTGGTTCTTGATGACCATTGGGTATCAGCAAAGTCCCACCCATATTTATTTATATACTCAACTGTTGAAAATAATAAAAAACATATTAAACAAGATAAAAGCAGATTAGATGAACTTCTAAAACAAAAGTTAACACTTTGTAAAAAAAAAAAAAGGGATCTGAATCTTAAATGGTCTTCATGTTTTTTCCCAACTTTAAAACTTGATAGTCTAAGTCCATTGATCATCTGTGCTGTGTGTCCTGACTGTAATTAAGTAATGTGATTAAGTTTTATATAATTACACAAAATAGGGATAAGTTAAAGAAATGTAGGCTACAAAAAATAAAAAAAGAAATGTAGACTACCTTTCGTGCCCTTGAGAAACAAATCAAAGCTCTGAGATTGTTTTAAGGAAATAAAAAGGGATATTACATTCGAATAGCTACGACCGTTTAGGACTTAGAGATACAAGTGCCACCTGAAGTGGAAATGTGTAAATTGCGGAAATAACTGTGTATCTTTTGCCCTGGGTTTTTAAAGATTATAATGAATATATTTCACTGTCCTGACCTTTCATGACTAAAACCTAGGTGTATTTCCTCTTTAGTCTCAGCAAATGGGACATAAATCACTCTTCTTGGCATTTTGCATGGTCTGCCATGCAGGCAGCCAACTTTTACAGATGCCCTTCCTGGCTTCAAAAAGGAGAAGCCCGCAGGTAGCAGAAAATGCCAGGTTTCTTCTCACGCCTGAGAAGGTTCTGTTTGCCATAGAGGAAACTGGTGTGCTGTGATAAATGCCACTGTGCCGAGTCAGCATGGTGGACAGTTTAACTTCATGACCTTCCGCAGGTAGACAGCCTCCCCTGTAGATTGTCTTTCATACAACCTATAACATAGAATGTCAACATCGGTCTAGCGAGTGGGATCTATATTCATTTTGCTGTGACACAACTGATTCTCAGTGTGGAGCTCAGGTGCCTTACATTTTCCAAGATTATTTCTTCTACTTTATTCTTTTTTGTCATTAGTCATGTAGGCAAGAAAACTTCGCCTATGAATCTTCACTGGCTTAGCCTTATTATATCACTTTATATCTCAAGTGGGTCAAGGCCTAGGACTCAGTATCTAGAATCATTTTATGAAAAAAAGATAACTGTCATTATATTTCCTATCTTCATAAACCATGAAATAGGTCCTGATTCTATTACTGTGACTATTATTCAATTAGGATAACTTAATCTTATCTATTTTATTCAAGTATCAGCAACTGACATGTGGAAAGAAGACAAATCACATTGGGGGAAGTTGTTGTAAAATCCTGTGTAGATAAGAATTGATCTAAGTTTTTCCCAATGAAAAATATCTATCTATCTTTAAAGTATTTTATTTATCCCCTTTTCTTTCTTTTGCCTGCCTTTCTGCTCTTTGAAATGGTTTGGACTGTTCTTTAAAAATCATGGAAGTTCTATCCATTTTAAAAACTTTTACTATGGACTTGCTGGTGCGGCTCAGTGGATTGAGTGCTGGCATGTGAACCAAAGGGTCACCAGTTAGATTCCCAGGCCGGGTACATGCTTGGGTTATGGGCCAGGTCCCCGGTGTGGGGTGCGCAAGAGACAACCACACAGTGATGTTTCTCTCCCTCTTTCTCCCTTCCTTCCCCTCTGTCTAAAAATAAATAAAATCTTTTTTAAAAAGTAAAAAAAAAGTTTTAGTATGCAAGCTATTAAATTACAAAACACTTTATTACTAACATATAAGAGTTTAAATTTATATACAAAATTTTAATTTGAAAAAGAAAACTCTCTGGAAATTCATGTTGAAAAATCAACTTAATATACAGTATATGTATTTTAGAATAACCACCCAGGAAGCCAACACAGAAGCAAAAGATGCCACATTTTCTTATCTTACTTTCTTTCCTCCTTTCTTGTCTTTTAGTTACTGTTTCTCCAGTCCTCTTTACTGTCATCTACAAATCATGCTATTGTCAGCACAATGGAGAGGATCCTGGCTCTCTACATTATGCTGTATGGCAAGGGTTGGCACCCTGCATTCTGCAACCCAACTTCAGCCTGCCAAAGGTTTTCATAAAGTGTTATTGGAATAGACTCAGGTTCATTAATTTACATATTGTCTTTGACTGCTTTAATTTATAAATTAGTTTTCATCTGTTTTTATATGCAACAGAGACTGTATGACCCACAAAGCCTAAAATACTCATTATCAGGTCCTTTATAGAAAAAGTTTGCCAGTCTTAACCTAAGCTTCTTTTTGCTATCACAAACAGTCAGGTGTCCTTGATGAACTACCTTTAAAAAGTGAGAGGGTTGGACTAGCCAGCTTCTCCAAGGTGATGGGATTCATTCAAGTTTTCACTACCAACAAGTCTTGTGGTCCAGAAGGAATTTAGTTCTGTTTTGTGATCCTGGGTTCTCTTCAAAACACCATGTACTTATTTACATGTTACCATCCATTTTACATATTTAATTAGTTTAATTTAACTCATATTAGTGATCTAGGTATTTGAGACACTTAAGAGAATATAGTTAAGCTGACTCATGGAGGACAAATAAGAACTAGATAAAAACAGGGAAATACTATATTGCCAAGGAGTCTTCAATTCTAGACTAACTATGAAGACCTTGGAAAGAATTATAAAAGTTTTATCTTGGTGGCATTAGTCCAACAAACCCCAATAAAAATATGCAAAATAAGCAAAAATACAATGAAAGAAAGGAAGGGAGGGAGGGAAGGAAGGAAGGAAGGAAGGAAGGAAGGAAGGAAGGAAGGAAGGAAGGAAGGAAGGAAGGAAGGAAGTCGGTCTTAATTGGGAAATATAGAGATGGGAGATAATGGCCTATGCTGAGGAAAATTATCAATGAATTGTGCACCCCTTCAGGGAGGAGGAGAGAAAAGAGTCATCTCTCTTCAGACACAGTTAAGTTACCTCAAGTTAGTTTTTGGAAGCTTTATATGTAGTTTTGTGCTTATGATGAACCAGCTCTCTGGAAAATAAATAAATAATGATGCCCGATCTGTAGCACTTGATGACATCAGTGATATAAGTACACCCACAGTGAACAACTTCTGGGGATGAAAAGTTTAATGACTGGTTCACATAATTCCTAAATATTTAACAAACCGCTCTAGAAACAGTATGAGCTGGCTCCAGCATATTGCTGCGAGTCCCCAGAAGTTGGCAAACTGAGTAACTGCAGTGTCTGGTGGTTCCTATGACATCTGATAAAGATTAAGAAAACCCTAGGAGTTGCCTGAGATATCACCTGGGGAACCTAGAAGAACACACCAAAAAAGCTAAGTAAGTTTGCTTTCAGCTGAGTCAAACTTATTTATTAAACTTACTAAAACTATTACAAGTAGTGTATGCAATCATATTAGATCTTTTGTACATTTGACTCATCACAATTGCCAGAAAAATCAATCTCCATCATTATCACACTTTTCCACTTCATACCGGTTGCACTACATAAGAGAGAGATCGATCAGGGTGGTTTCTGTGATAGGTTGAGCAAAGAACAGGAACAGAGGTCATCATGAAAGAAATTAGAGTTGTGGATAACAGTAATGTATTATTTAAGAAAGTTCACATATCTCAGGTACTGCGCAAACCTATCATTCCCCCACTGCCATGTTTTATGAAACTATGTTAGCTCAGTATTACTTCCTAGTTGTACTATTGAGTAAAGCATAACCACGAGTATAAGGTGGAGAAGGCAGTTTTATATGTTGCTATCATCACCTGGCCTTGATCGTTGCTGATTCAATTGCTCTTTGCATTTTCTGGCCCTATAGAGGGCAAAAAAGAATTAGAATGTGTGAAGATATTATTCTGCTATCTTTGATCTCTGCTATTTTTACTGATTTTTACCCTATAATCAATGCTATCATCCAAGGGTGGGTTTATTCATTTTTCAGAGAAATAAAAAATGATTATTGGAATTTTTTTAAAATACTACTTTAAAGATAATGCAATTAAGATATGAATATCACTATATCTGGAGTTTGGGGCATTTAGGGAGCACCTATCTGGTTGAGAATAAACCTTTGAGTTGGTACTCTCATTTAGTGATTCTCTGTATTTCTCATAATAATTAGTTAAGTTCAAGTCAACTAGTCAGTTCCTTCTCTGATATTTGTAATCGCAATACTATTGATTAGTTTCTCACTGTTGCTACATGTATAATACATAAAACAAGAAATGGCTGCCCAATTCTGTGCATTCATGTGACCTGAGTAGTAGAAAAGTATAATCTAATAAAAAAGAGAACTTATAAAAATCTAAAAGAGGGAGGCACAATATTGTAAAAATAATACTCTAGCTTCTCATTCTCTGTGAAACTGGCTTTCAATTCTGCTCTTAGATTTTGTCAGGTAGCTGTTGAAGCACATATAAATATTATATTGAATTGAAAGAACATATGCCTAAGTGGGTTTAATAACCCAAAGACTCATTACTGCATGATAAAGAAGGTAAATTTCTACAGAAATATGAAAACATTTCAGATTTATCTTAAATCAGTATTTATTTCACAGTTCATGAACCTGTTTGATTCAATACTGAAATTTCAAAGATATGGACTCAATGAGTACTCTGAAGTGCTCATAAGAACCTCTTTTGCTAAACAAATTGTCAATATTTACATCAGAATTACAAAACTAATTATTACAATAATAGTGTACTTGTAACTCTCCCAGCATGGTGCCCTAAATTTAAAGCAATTCTTAAGTATTGAACAATACACATACATAAATATTAGCATATTCCCCAATATATTGCAATGTATTATTCCTAAAAATCCTCTTTTGGCTTAAAAATAACCTTAAATATACTCTTTCAAGTAAACAGATATAAATTAATTTTTCAAAGAATTCATATGAGGATTTTGGAGAAGACTTAATGTGCATTCTCTCAACAAATATTTACAGAGTTTTTATTCTAGTGTGGATAGATGGAAAATATATTAGAAATCATAAATGACATGAAAAAAACAGAAAATGACAAGTTGTTTCCTTTTTTTAAAGAAAGTGAGACTAGGACTAAGTTATAAACAGTTGTTAGGAACTATCCTTTGTTTGCATTGTAATGTTTTTATTAGATTTGTGAGATTTGTTTTTTTGTTCATTTGTTTTGAATATGAAACTGTGCTTGACCTGACCACAAATAGACCTACTTTTATTTGGGTTATGTAGAAATTATTTAAAAAAAAATGATGTCAGATATGTACAGCCTTCAGCACACTGTTTTTATCAATGATTACTTGTTTTTTTATCTGCATTGATAAATTATTTGCTTCTTTGTTTGTTGAAGTTATCTTAAACTTCATCTTGAGAGATGGTAAGCATGTAACTTCAGCCAATTGAAATCCTTTGATTCTGGTCTCATTATCCAATTCATCAAATAAACTTATTTTTATCACATCCTCTGAAAATGCAATTAGCACAAAATCTATCTCCTTTCTCTCTAAAAATTAATAAAAATTTGAATATATGTACAATGTCTGGAAAAAGGAACACCTGCTTGAGTGTGGTTGGTAGGGTAATAATATGGGTGTAACAATTTATAGTTTTAATTTGAACATTTCACATAAAATATCATATGGTGTGCTTGAGTGTGATGTTATGTTAGATGATTACATGCTTATGGTTTTGTAATAAAAGATTTTGTAATAAAAAAGGAGCATTATTTGTGCCAGACCTTTATACCGTGTGTGTGTGTACACACACACACACACACACACAGAGATATTGTCCAGGACACATATTTCCCTCAAAGCTCACTTTCAGAGTGAAATAAAACTAATTATCAGATCACTAGTAAACTATTTCAAATTATTGTGAAATGTCATTAAACTCATTTTCCATCTTATAAGCCTAAATAAAAAAACTATTCATATTAAATCCACTAAATAGAATTATTTTGTATTAAATGTTCCAAAAATAATACAGTCAACTTTTGAACAACCTGAGTTTGTACTGGGCAGCCCACTTACATATGATTTTTTTTTCAATAAAATACTGTAAGTGTATTTTCCCTTTCTTATGATTTCATTAATAACATTTTCTTTTCTCTAATTTAATAATAATGTAATGTAGAATACATATAACATGCAATATACATGTTAGTTGTCAGTTTATATTATCAGTGAGGATTCTGGTGAACAGCAGGCTATTACAGTCACAAGTTAGACCAGGATTTTTGACTGTGCAGGAGCAGGTGCCTGTAACCCCCATGTTGCTCAGGATCAACTGTCCATCTCCAATTACTCTCTAGCAATAGGACCAAGCTAATGGTCTATATTTTTATAAATCAATAGTGTATCAGCTTCTTCTTCCCCTGAATTATTTATCTTCCTCTTTGCCCAAGACTTAGTAAATTTGAGTGATTTATCAGCCTCCTCTATAAAACTGCATCATAAAAACCAAGTGGAATTTATCCAATATTTATTTGAAGCAGTTAAATACTAACTTCAACATTTGTTTAATTAGTCTTAGGAATGTTTCCATATGACCCTCACTAGTTTTACCTGTTTCAGTCTGAAAATCACCTTGACACTAGAATGAAATACTAAATCAATATGAGTAAATAGTAAGATGTTTAACACTAACAAATGTAATTAGAGTGGTTTGTTATTAATAACAAAATATAAACTGAATTTATACAGAATACAAAAGTATTCTAAAAGGATGACCTATACATTAATTATACTATACTGTTCTGTGCTATACTGTGGGAGGTATACTGTGGGAAGCAAAGTGAAGGTAATCTAAGCTATGAATAATGGTAAGTCTCAGTGCAAGGAGGGGTACCTAACAAAATGTCTGAACACTATCTTGCTGGTAAAACAAGATTTGCAAAATTATTTTCTTAGTAGTTCACATGATAATTATTTAAAGAGCTGACTTGTATGTGCTGAAAAGGACTTCATAATCAATATCTACAATATCTATATGACTATAATTAATGCAGTACAGGCCAAATATTAAACATTCTGGTTAAAGTTCTCTTACAGTATTCATGACTTGATATATTGAAAAATACTTTAAAAATTAAATTCTGTTTTTGAATGTTATTCAACTGAACATAAGCATTTCATTTTTTAAGAAAAACAAGTATATTTACTTTATCGTATTTACTTTTTTACTCTTTTTTCCTTTTTTATTAATGTTTGAATACAGTTGTCTCCATGTTTCCCCTGCTCCATTCACCCCCACCTCCCACCCTCAATCCTACCCCCCTAAGGCTTTATCCATGGGTCCTTGATACATGTTCCTTGATGACCCTTCCCTTTTTCCCCTATTATCCCCCTCCCACCTCCCCTCTGGTTACTGTCAATTTGTTCTTAATTTCAATGTCTCTGGTTATATTTTCCTTATTTATTTGTCTTATTGATTAGGTTCCACTTATAGGTGAGATTATATGGTATTTGTCTTTCACCACCTGGTTTACTTCACTCAGCATAATGCTCTCCAGTTCCACCCATGCTGTCACAAAGGATAGGAGCTCCTTCTTTCTTTCTGCTGTTTAGTATTCCATTGTGGAAATATACCTCACTCAGTCTTTTGATCCACTCATTTACTGATGGGCACCTAAGCTGCTTCCAGCACTTGGCTATTGTAAATTATGTTGATATGAACATTGGGGTGCACAGCTTCTTTTGGATTAGTGTTTCAGGATTCTTAGTGTATAATCCCAGCAGTGGAATTGCTGGGTTAAAAGACAATCACATTTTTAGTTTTGGGGAAGAATTCCATACTGTCTTCCACAGTGACTGCATCAGTCTGCATTCCCACCAACAATTAAAATATCCATCTTTATATTGGAAAATCACTTCTATGCGGTATATCATATAGAACATGCATTTCCCTCAGAGCTGTTCCTTCCCTGGGCTTCTTACATTATTGCTGCTGTACTCTTTCCAACCACACAGCCCTGCACGTGCAGTTCAACAGGTAACACAGGTTGGTAGGAAAAGTAGAGTGGTGATGAAAAACCTGGAGTTCTACTTGAAACTCCACAGTCATGTGAAGACCAAAGTTCCAAACTGTCTTAGTATGTCCTTGATCTTTAAAAATAGGTGCATTTAGGTTGTGACCTCCCGGTGCTAGAAGATTGACTGTTTTCACTAAATTGGTACTATTTTGCACCGAATTTTTAAACTTCTGTACATCTTCACAAAAAGCACAAGATTGGCTAACATCTCTTTTTTTGTTTTTCAATATTTTGTAGACATTGCCTGAACACATCAATGTAGTCTCACATTCTATAACTTTTTATTGCCTTTTTTGTATATTATTTACAATTACTATAAAGTGTCCACTTCAATACACCAAATTTTTATTTAACTGGTGATTTTTACTTTTCTTAATAAAAGGAAATATGTAATTCCTATTGAAATTTTCACTTTGTGATAAATAAAAGTTAAATGACTGTAAAGATTTCTGCTTACCAAGATACTTTTAAATAAATACTTTTCAGATGTTTGAAGGTAAATAAGAAGAGAAATATCAGTCAAGGTACTTTTTCCAAAAACTTCTTGAATAGAAATATTGTTAGCTTCCGCCTCATCCCACCATAAAAGGGATCAAAGGAGTTTTGGAGCTAAGAATAATGCAATTCACATTTAAGATTAACTACTGGTCAGAGGTAGCTTGAAATCTATCTCTACAGTCTGAAAAATGCTTCATTGTCCTTCATGTACCCAAGGACAGTGATTTGCTTTTATCTTATTGGCAGGAAATTACAAGGAAGAGATTAAAGTATAACTATTAAAAATAGTTCTGCTTTTAACAGCATATATATATTTCTCTATATGTATAGTCATTTGCAAGTATATAAAGTTTGAGTAGTATGGTAATTTAATCCTTGAAGGAAATAAATACACAAACCACAACTCTTTTAGAAAGTTGCTTATGTCTATTAGTAACTTCGTATCTCTTTCCCAAAGAGAATTAATCATTCATCTGATATCTTTAAAAACTAAACTTTTTATTATATTAAATGTTTATTTTATACAATTTGGAAATCAATGATACTTAAAAAGAAGTAAAAATCTCCTAACTTTACCATTCAAAGATAAATAACAACACTGTGAGGTATAGTTTTGAGATTCTGCTTTAATCTTTAATATACATAATGTATATTCTTTTTATAAGGAAATTATTATATAAGTTTTAACTTACTGTTTCTTATATAAATATACCATGAATATTATTCCATATCATCAGATATTATTTTACAACAGGATTTTAATTGCATGATTAATACACTTGGCAAAGCAGCTTTAGCTAACCATTTAACTTTATTTCAACTTATGAATACAACTTACTGCCTGTGAATTAAATCCACAAGACAAAGCTACGGGGAAATGATAAATAGTGAAGCAGTGAGATTTTAATATATTTTGTTGTTTCCTAACTTTTTCCTAAACATAGTATGATGGTTGATTTAACAAATATTTTAAAAAGCACAATCTTATAAGCACTTATGAAATTTACTTTTGATTATAAATATATAATCCTCTTTTGATATTACGTGGTAAAGAGCTTAGAGATAAAAACAAAAGTTCTGTAGGAGAAAATAGCATGGTTACTTAAATAGTAGAGAAAGAAAAGAAATAAATTCAGCCTATTTTTATTTACTGCATCCATAGGAAGTGAATCTGCCTCTCCTCCCTAAAGTAGATAGTAGTTGTCCCCTTAGCCACAGGATTTGTTCCAAGAAACTTAGTTGATGCCTGAAACCACTGATAACACCAAACCCTATATACTAAGTTTGTTTTTCCTATAAGTATAGGAACTTACCTATGATAAACATACCTATGATAAAGTTTAATTTACAAATTAGGCACAATATGAAATTAATGATAATTATAACAATATACTGTGATAAATGTTATATGAATGTGGTCTCCTCTCTCTTTCTCTCTCTCTCTCTCTAATAATCAATCTGATAACCTAGATGGCTACTAAGTGATTAATGGGCAGCAACATATATGTTAAAGAACAGACCTGGGAGGCAGGGTGAACAATATTACTATTACCAAATGGACCTCTGCCCCTTGTGCTCCAGAGCTCCCTCCCTATACTACATTTGCCTTGCTCACCACCAGGGAAAAATGTCTCTTAATGCCAGAGATTGGTGAAAAGGAAAGGAATTATTTATTTTAAAAGTTTTACGGACTTAGAGCAATGACTTAATGTCTTCATTAAAATACTAAAGTCCTTTAGAATACCCACAAACACACACAGTCCTTCCTTCTCCCACTGCCCAGTCCAGGGTTCATTTCAGGAAAAAAAGTAGAAGTCCATGGCTCAGGTAGCCCCTTGATTCCCAGCACCATCAGCTGCGTCACCACCGTGATCTCCAGTTAACCCAAAACTATGTGGCACCTTCTCATGGCCCACCAGCAAGAGTCCTTTCACCCGTTTCCTTCCAGGCAAGGTCTCCCCTACTTCCTAAGCCATATGACAAGAGGAAGACCCCAAAGCTGCATGGTCCCAACCCTCCAGCATGGCTGCTGCTCCTGGGTTTAAATCCCTGTGCCAATCTTCCTCTGTGTCCCCATTTCTGACTCCCCCCACAGTCAGTTACACTTGCCAGCATTCCCATATTTTTCCAGACTTCTTGGCTGCCATAGTAAGTCCAGGCAGGTGTGGCTCCATGGCATGGAGCCAATCATCTCCAAGCTCTCATGCAGGTGCTGTAACCAGAATGAGTTGCCTCCCAGTTCCATCCTGGGCTGAAGTCACTCCCATCTCCCTGGCTCAAAGTATGGTCACAGCTATTTAACATATCCATGAAACCAGTCAAAAGTTATAGATATGTTAAATAACCATGCCAAAGGTTAGCTGCAAAACTGTTGCCATATAAAATAGCTCCCAATGTCCCTGATCCATGTGTCCCATCCCGCAGTTCAGACTTGTGGGGGTGAGGACATCCTATATATATATTTTTCAAATATTTCCTGGAGACCCTGAGCTCTGGACCCCATTACAAATCCCTATTTGGTGGACTCCTGGCTGTACCCTATATCATATACAGTGAGGATACACTAGACAAAGAGATGATTCATACCAGGAGGGACAAAATGGCATGTTGATGCAAGAGATCATCATGCTAACTCAAAATGTAGAGCAATTCAAAACTTATGGATTATCTATTTCTGGAATTGTCCATTTAACATTTTCAGGCCATGCTTGACTGTAAGAAATTAAAACCATGAATAAGGAGGTGGTGGGAGACTGCTAGCTGCTGTATACATCTGTTTTAAATAGCTTTTCTTGACTATAACATGATCTGATATACTGAAAAATTCAAATTCTTCCATTCAAAGTTATTGTTACACATTTAGTGTAAGAACTTCAAGGTTCAATGAAAGCACTCTCTTGCCATTTCCCATGGGTTCTTCTAATCCTCTTGTATAGGTTAGAATTGTCAGTAATTATATTGCTGATACTTTCTCTGGTTTTAGAAGTCACCAGCTCACCTGGTTTAACTCATGTCTTCTTCAGCAGTTCCTTTGGAACTCAGCTCCATGGTTGACTTCCATTTTTATCTCTTTATCTTCCACTCTCATCTGTCTTTCTCTGTCTCTGTCTCTTTGTGGTGTCCAGGTCTCTCTTCCCTGTTTTATTTGGATCACAGGTAAGAATGTTTTCCTAATGTTTCTGTCTATCCACCTCTCAAGTTCAGCTTATTTTACACTCACATCACACTCAAACTAAATGTTCTTATCAAAACTCATCTTCATTCAGTATCCATTTCCAAGTCCACACTTCCTTTTTGACTTTTAAACACAAACAGAAAGCTTTCACCAGCTACCTTTTTCTATAACTAATGTTTCTATTTATATTATAACTTTTGCTATAAAGTCTAGAATATAATGAATGCTTTACCTATTCTTTGATTTTATTTGTGGCCTGCATGTGTGTGAATTTGAATTCTATTCCTAATTTTAAAAGGCTGGAATTCAGAGATCACCTCTCTATCTGTCTCTTTTTTTTTTACATATAAAAGAAATGAAAGGATAGATAAGTTTAAAAAACAGTAAAAATTATGTTAACTGAGAATTAATTTATAATAATTCTGAATTTTTGTAATATCAGAAATCCTCATAGGAAAATATATTATTATCTAAGTAGGAAAATATCAAAGAATATTTTATATTTTTCACAAAGGTTGAAACAAAGGGCTATGGGTTTTTAATGGTGACCTTTAATTATGTGTCTTTATTTTTTCCAGGCACCACCAAGGGCTTCTGCAAAAACAGGCAGCCAAGGAGGCTGTTTTCTGGGTTAGATATAAGACAAGATCATTGCAAAATGCCACAGAAGACAAGAGGCAATTTGCAAGACAGAGAGGAGTTAGTTCCTTCTATTTCATGTCAGATCCAGGCCTTGGCTTATCGATCTCAGTAAAACTGACCTAGATCACTCACCACACAGGCTGGTGAAAGGGTCAGGGGTGTGGGCTTCAGAGTTAAACTGGGCAGGATGAAATTACTGAACTTGGCAGCTTCAGGGATTTGTCCACATCACTGAACCTCTGTGCTTTAGCTTCTGCTTTGCATAATTGAAATAATAATAGTACCCAGTTCTTAGCATTGCTCTGAGAAATACAAAAGTTAATCTGTGAAATATCCCTACCAGTGGAAGTACTCAGTGAATGTCAATATTATTTTTCATTTCCAAGCAAAGATTATTTATTTTAGGCATCTGAATATGTAAACACCAAGTACTAAAATGAAGATGATTTTTATTCACCATCTTGCCTTAGTTGCTTTTTTAGTGATCCAAACATTATCATTTTGTCTTATTTTTTAGTTGCGGAATTTGGACTGTGTCAAACTTTTATAAGACTCACTCAATTCGAAGCTCAATTCGAATCTGTTTCCAAATGTCAGCAAGTCATATGTTTTTTTTTCCCTTATAAATCCTCATCTGACTGTCAATATCATCATAGAAGATGCTATAAATTAAACTTTTTATCCTTTTCTCTTGTAGTGGGACTCATACTGACAGTTATACTTACCATCTCTCACTGTGTATCAGGATCCCCTGGAGAAATTGTAAAAATACCTGTGCCCTGATCCACTCTCAGATCAATTAAATCACAGTTTTTAAGGGTAAATAATAAACAAATAAAGTTAAAAAGTAATCTTTAAGGGGAGAATCTGGAGATTGTTACTTTTCTTATCTCCCCAAATAATAAATGTGCTTCTAGAGTTGAGAACCATTGGTGAAGAAACATTGGAAAATGCCTCCCCTAACAAGGGGTGTCAAAAAATTTCAGCAATCATTAATTATGTAAAAGTTTTGAGTTTACTAAGATGAACATTGGGATATTAAAGAGTTAGAGAAATCTGGATGACTTTAAAAGTGAACAATCCAAAAGAAAAATGTTTTAGGTTATTCTCTAGGTATTAGAAATTTTAGAAGATTGATACATGCTATATATTTATTCCACCCATAGTGTAGCTGAAGCCGATACAGTAAAATAATCTTTCAGTGAAATACAAAACTACACTACCCTGTAAGTCCCCATTTATCCCTCTCTCGTTTCAGGTCTGTGCTGTGTTTGGAGCAGACTCCAACCGTGTATGCTGCCATCACACTGTGGTTGGTGTATGCCTGGTGTACAACTGCATATCATAAATAATGAAAAAAAGGACAAACTGACTTTATAGACAACATAATTACCTACTTAGGATCAATTAAAGCAGTAAAGATGTTGAATTTACCTGATGTTCTCATTAAGTTGGTATACAGTCCCAAACAACTAAATGCCACTGTACAAAAACATTCAATTTACCATGTGTTACAATCCTAATGTAATTGCCATTGATCACTAAGTCACATTCTCTTTTTTTGATGATTTACAAATGAAGTAACAGTATTATTATTCGGTCATCATCAGTTTTATACACTATAATATGAGGCAATGTTTTTATATTACTGAATACATAGAAAATATTTACTCTGCTGATGGTGACTTCGAAATACATTTTTAAATTGATCCATCTATCTATCTTTTCCTTTACCAAGAATTCTATATTCTTATTATTCCTATTTCTTTGGTAAAAAATTGGGTGATATTTTTTTTAATTTTAAGAACCCATTATCAGCATAATTTCAAAAGTTATCTTCTTAGAAAATATTTCATGTCACTGAAATGACAGAGTGAAGCAACTAATCTCCAACTAAATGGGCATATACTGGATCAAGTACACCAACTGCTAATAGGTAACTAAGTCATTTTAATGGACCTGTTATAATATTCAAAATATATGATTCCCTCTAGCTCCCACGTCTCTATTAAGCAGTTAGTTCATGGTCAGTACATTTCACAAAGCTTGAAACTGAACTCGGGAAGTGCTTATACTGTATGTACTCTTCCCCAGAAAATCTTCATCCCAGGTTGTTATCACCTGCATGTCAGTTGAGCTCTAGCTAAAGAAGAGGAAATTGGCAACAGCATGTCCAAGTGATGAGTGACACCTTTTCAGCAAGTTCTTTATGTTCTCAACTGAGAATTCTGGAGCTCTCAGTTATTAGCAGGTGAAGAAGTCCTAAAACGACTGCTTCAGGCCAGTGGGCTTCATTGAACCACTGTGTGAAGGTAACATCAGCTGGAAAATAGAATCTTTAACTTAACCTGTTCTGTAGCATTAAAAAGAGTTGGTGTTGGATTTTAAAGAGAAAAGAAGAAAAGGAATCTAGCAGACTGTTCACATAGCATCTAATAGTATGGGAGGACCTTTGTGGGGTCACAGAATCACAGATCTGGCTTTACAGGTGATAAAACTCAGCGTGGTCAGCTCACTAAAGGATGATTCGGTGTCTCAATTTCTTAAAAATGTGTGGGTTCTCAGTTTCAAATTCCTTCATAGTGATAACCCTAGTCTAGACACCTATAATTCCTTACCTAAATTACTCCTTGTTTGTTTTATGTCTCTCTTCTACCTATTTTATACCCTGTAATCAGGATAATTGATCTGAATTTCAAATTTTATCATGGATTTTGACTGGTTAAAGATTTATTGTAGCCCCCAATTTTATCTTTATAGATAAAGTCCATACAAAACCTGGCCATTCAGATTTTTTTTAACCCTTCCCTTACTCACCCTGTTTCATCTAGGTACACAGGACCTTTTTCTATGCAGTACCATGTCATCCCTCTGTGTGTTTTTGCAAATGTTTCTCTTCCTTGTTATGCTCTCTTGTCATCCATACCTCCCAGCACTCTTTTTCATCTGCCAAACTGTTAGGTACACTAGTTCCCTGTTGTCCCTATTGTAAGGCATTGACCCTCTCTGTTATGATGATATGTTTGCATATTTGTCTCTATCAATAATTTTAAGCTCTTGGAGAGCTGTATTTCTCAGTAGTATATTCCCCATGACCTAAAACAGCATATAGTACAAAGTGACTGTTCAATAGATATTTGTTCAAAGCATAAAAGAATGAATGAGCCCCATGTATTTATTTGATAAGTCAAAATGTATCAATGATTCAGGTTTTATTTATTTTTTTTAAATTAATACTATTTTATGAAACTTCAGTTTAGTTTTGTTCTTTAAATCATTTGTATATATTCTCAGACCAGATATTTTGTAACTGACAAAATAAAAACTTTTATTCTAATGAATTGCTAAATATAAAATATATGTACCAGAGGTATCATATTGCATACATTCTCTTATCTTCTGAATTTTTTACCTAACATATAATACAAATTTTTATTTTAACCTATTATTATTGAAAAAATAACATAATTAATGGGTACATGGTATAATAACATGTAAATGCTAAACATTATTTTATTTTTTGTCTGTTATTAAAAATTTAGTATTATTTATAATTTTTATCTGTTATAAATAAAGTCTGGTTAGATATTTCCTGGTTTACCAAACTTTTCTAGAAGATAATATCATCTTTAACTTCAATTACTGTTCAATATTATAATACACATTATGCTTTTAGTCAACAATTATTTAGCTTTCTAAAATTATTATAGTTTTGGCCAAGAATATGCTCAAGTATCTACTGTGTTTTTTTTAATAGTTTCTTTGACTCTACACATAGTACCTGTCTGATCACTTCCTGTTTCCTTGTGTATATACCTACTATTTCTAATTTATGGCTCCGAATATACTGAAGGTTTAGAAGTCAGATTATCAGGCTTGATCAAACTACATATAAACAGAAATGTATAATCTGATTGAAATAATGGTATAATAAATAAGCTTTTACTCATTACTTTGTATGTATGTATACAAATATACATTTATACAGATATACTAATGCACATTCTCAAGGACATTTACATCAATTTATACATTTTTATGCATTGTATTTGAGCTGGTTAGAATGGTTTATAATAATCATTTAAATTTGTGTGTATCATGTTTTAATGCTATAAGCTACTATAAGTAGTTATCCAGTGATTTCAAGAAGATTCAATAAAGCCCAGTGGTTAAGTCCTTGTGTTTTGAAGGCGTAGATTACTTTGCAATTATTGTTGTCTAGTCCTGGATACACATGTTTAATATTACTTTGAACAGAATCTGAAAGTTATTGAAATATCATATCATATTATATCAACTGAGTCATATTTATGTCATTTATGAAATCGGCATGTCACTATAGAACCTGTAGCTTTTAAGAAACTGTATATAAAATGTACATCTGGTTTTCTTTTTAAGATTTTATTTATTTATTTTTAGAGAGGGAAGGGAGGGAGAAAGAGAGAAAGAGAAAGATCAATGTGTGGTTGCTGGGGGCTGTGGCCTGCAACCCAGGCATGTGCCATGACTGGGAATCGAACCTGCGATGCTTTGGTTCACAGCCTGTGCTCAATCCACTGAGCTACGCCAGCCAGGGCTGTATATCTTGTTTTTAACATAGTACATCCTCCGGTCTTTGGTAATGATGAAAGAAAACTTTGCAGATTAATTTTGCTTGTGAAAACATTTTTATAAAGTCACAATTCACCATAGCAATGACCACCTTATACCTGTCCAACTAAACTGCTGGTGATACATAGCAAATACTTTCATGAATGGGTAAATTGTACCATCTTTAATAAATGACTAAAAAAGGTGCTATCCTATTGAAACATTAGAATTTGTTGTCTTAGAGATCTTGAATGAGAAACGTTACCACATTGTCTTTTTCTATTATCACAAAAATGCTTGCATTTAATTTTAGTTCCAGACACAGCAGATGAATGTAATATTATCAAATGCTTTGTGTGCCTTTGCTGCCCCCTTAAGACAAATAAACATAAATAAAAAGCTAGTAAGAACCTAAAGTATCCTAAATTAGTTTCTTCAAAATATGTTTCTAAATCTTAAAGATGCTTGTGCTCATGCATATGCACACATGCACACACATACAACTACCTGAAGGTAGAGACTGATTAAAGATTATTGAACATATAAATCAGTGTTTTGTGTGCCTCTTCTTCATAACCAATAAAATTATTAGTTTTGTTTATTGGTCTGAGAAAACCATGTTTATCTTAAATTCTGAAAGTCTGAGATTGAGTACTTATTTTTGTTTAGTATGATTTTTCATGAAGTAGATCATTGAGGAAAATAACACTTTTATTTTTATGCCATAATTATAAAAATTGAACTCAAGACTTTAATATAATGTATAAGCCTTAATAAATAAAATATAAATATAAGTAAAAATATGACTCATAAGTGTTTATATAAATATTATTTAAGGAAAAGAAGCATTATATTAATATGATGCATGAAATAATAAATTCTAAATTAAAAATACAATTATGTTAACTACACATTTTTAAAGAGGACAGATTATAATGTGATATTTGCTATTGACTTTATTTCTAGTACAATAGACATTAGAATAATTTTGTTTTCAATTTATCCTTTAAACATTTTATTTAAAGCAAATCAACAAATTTTAATTAATAAATATATATATTTATGAAATCATTATAGTTAAGACTGTTACTGTAAGGAGGACTTGGTTTATCAAAGACATAACAGTTTTAAAGAGAGGCAACCTACAAATATTAATAAAGGAGATTAAATTTTTCCAAACTCTGCAATATGTTATCAAAAATCATTAGCACACTTTCTTTCACACACATTAGCATGTTTTTCTTCAGCTTGAAGAATTTAACTCATTATTTGATCTAAATGGAAATATACAATGACCATCAATGTTCTTTTATGTTTAACTTTTATTTTGGGTGATGTATATAAAGTAAATATTAATAAATTTAAAAACATTATTTGGAAATACATAGTGCATTATATTGAGGACTAAATACGATGTTTTAAAATGTATGCTGTATTTTTTATTGCAAATGCAGGATTCAAGCAGAAAGACTATTGCCACTCATGTTTACTAAAACATCCCCTCTGTTATTTACACTTTATTATCTAAACAATTCTACCACAAATAAATGAATATGTTATACTTATTGCTCAAGCAGATATGCCTTTAAAATAATTTGCTTTATAATTCCATACAGAAAACTAATAGACTGATTTAAAAAGAAAGATGTGTGTGCATGTGTGTGTGTCTGGAGGAATTAGGATACTGAGTGGGAAAAGAAAGTGGTAGGGAAGTCCACTGAGTAGAACATGTCAACCTGAAAGAAGCCCCATTTTATTTGTCAGAAGGATGGAAAGTTAACGGTGCTAGAAGGCCAGGACAAGTCTGATTCATATTGGTGACAAGGGTTGATGGTGAAAGCCAGCCCCCTTGAACTGTATTCGTCCTAGGTTTTGCCTCTCTCTTATTATGTACAGAAGATTAAAAACACTGTCAGAGCTGGGCATGCCCAATAACCACAGGCAGGTTTGGCTGCAAGCAAAAAGGTACATCAATTCCCCTTTGCATCTGCATCAACTACCAGAGAGCAATCAGATGTATCAGTGGGGAGCCTTCCCTCACTGTGAATGGACTGACCATTTCAAGCAGAATAATTCTTAAAATGTCTTGACAGATGTTCAGGGAAACCACTGGGCTTTGCAGTCTGCTATTAAGTAGTAATCATCCAAAAAAATCAGTTTCTTCAATGGATATTTTGCCTTCTACAAATAAAACTTTAATGATTAAAGTTGAAAATCAATGTGTTATCATATTTAAAAATTGTATTTTTGACCTTCAGTCATTCTTATGACTACTGTAAAGTTTATTCAGGACTGTAGAAAGTAAATAGCATTTTAAAATTTATTTTCCCATCTATCATTATATCAATCTTATGTAGCAGAAAATAAAGTTATTATCATTGTTCTAATATTATGATGATGAACTGCTGCGGTCCGGCCGCAGCTGGGTCAAGGGTCTCCTGAAGGTGGGTAAGGCGTCGGCGATGGGTAACAGACGACAACACGACTCAGAGGACAGTGAAGCTCTGTTCCGTTTATTGCAAATACAAACAGAGTTTTATATTTTCATTTTTGGCAATGATTAACATTTGCGATTAGGTGAAGCAGGAAGTTTTTTACCCAAACATCTAGTCATGCTAATCTAATAACCTATTAAATGCAAACAATTAGAAATAACTGTATGTACAAAATTTGAATGTCTTATTGTTTATTAAAGTTCTCAGAATTTGTCATGGGGCAAAAGGGTACACTCGATTGAGTAAAGGTCTCTGGTAATTATTTCTACATGTTCAGTTTGTAATAGCTAACCAGCTTCTCTTATTTCTTTGCCTGTCTAATTCTAATTGATATATATTCCTATTCAAGGTAAAGGAGGGGCTGTTACTTCAACAACTTTTAGACATTTAGGGGCTATTTCACTAGAGGGGATTTTATTCTCTGAATAAGAAATTATTTTATACAACTTCATTGAAATTAT
>PVIA01008639.1:0-69589 GCA_004024845.1 Tonatia bakeri
GGAAAAAAAAAAAAAAACAGTGAAAGAACACTTCCCTAATTTGGTGAAGGAAATAGACATGCAAGTCCATGAATCACAGAGTCCCAAACAAGATGGATGCAAAGAGGCCCACTCCAAGACACATCATCATTAAAATGCCAAGGGTTAAAGATAAAGAGAGAATCTTTAAAGGAGCAAGAGGAAAGTAGTTACCTACAGGGGAGTTCGCATAAGACTGTTAGCTTATTTCTCAAAAGGATCTTTGCAGGCTAGAAGGGAATGGCAAGAAATATTTTAAAGTCATGTAAAGCAGAGACCTACAGCCAAGATTGTTCTACCCAGCAAAGATATCATTTAGAATCGAGGGGCATGTAATAAGTTTCCCAGTCAAGAAGAAACTAAAGGAGTTCATCATCACCAAACCATTATTATATGGAATGTTAAGGGGACTCACTTAAAAAAAGAAGATCAAAACTATGAACAATAAAATGGCAACAGACACGTATCTATCAACAACTGAATCTAAAAACAAAGAAACAACTGAATTTTAAAAACAAACAAAAGAACAGAGACAGAATCGTGGGTACTGGAACGTTTTGATGGTTGTCAGATGGGAGGGGGAAGCAGGGGAGGGGGAGAATGGGTGAAGAGGTGAGGGAACTAAGAAGTACAAATAGGTAGTTATAGAATAGCCATGGGGATATAAAATACAGTATAGGAAATGCAGTAGACAACTTACACGCATGACCCATGGACATGAACAATGATGTGGGGTTGCCTGAGGAAGTTGGGGGTGCTGGATGAAAGGGGTAATGGGGGAAAAATCAGGACAACTGTACTAGCATTATCAATAAAACATAATTTAAAAAATAAAAGTAAAAAGAAATAGGTAGAATTAAGTTTAATAATATATTTTATTTAC
This sequence comes from Tonatia bakeri, assembly GCA_004024845.1. NCBI lineage: Eukaryota > Metazoa > Chordata > Mammalia > Chiroptera > Phyllostomidae > Tonatia > Tonatia bakeri. The sequence goes on from PVIA01008639.1 coordinate 902, forward strand.
CTCATATCCAAAATATCATTACCTTAGCATGTAATTAATTTTAAAATTATTGGGATATTTTACATCCTTTTTGGAAGGTGCTAAATCTTTGAAATATAGTGTGCATTTTATACTTATAATGCATTCAGATCTGCCACATTTCACGGGCTCGATATGAACCTGTGGCTAGTGGCCCAGCTCTGCAAAGAATTATGAAAAATATAAGTGAGACTGTCTTATGCACAAAGATGCAGCAGGGAAGAGTTCCTATACTTGGCAGTCTGCATTACCTCAACCAAAAACCCTTCTCCAGCCCACAACTCTCTTCTTCCTTTAAACTCCCCAGAACTGCTAATTCTGTTCGTTCAGAGACAATCTCAGGTTGTCTCCCTTTTCGAGTATAAGTTTGGGGCAACCTGTCTATTCTCGTCCACCACTGTATCCCCAGAGTTTACCTTAAAACAAGTCTTTAACCCAGCTGGGACAACTCAGTGAATATCTCTTTAATAAAGGCATGACCAGACACATACCTGTCTCTGGATCTTAGCTTATTTTGTGCTTGGAGGGCTTTCTTACCCTTCTATTTGAACACATCCAAGCAAATAATACCCCTTTTTGAAAGTTCAGCCTCATAGCTCTCAATAAAGCCTTCCCTATTCCAAATAATTATAAACTTTTCCCCTCAAAACTTCCATATAATTTTATTTGTACCTTAAAAAATAACATTCCACTGTTTTAGTTTGTATTATAGTTACTTAGACACATTTAATGAGCTCTACCTTACAATCAGTAAACGTTAAATTTTCCTTCCAATAATGCTCTAGTCTCCTGTAGGGCAGAGACCATCTTATTTGTAACTCTCTGGCTCTCAAATTAATCAGCATAGTGCTATGAACTCAGCTGATGCTCTCTATGTTTTTGTTAGTGTAAACTTCATCTCCTTACATTATGAATAAATTAATTGTTATTAGTTAAGAGACTGCTACAGGCTATTAAAGAATGATGAATTAAAGCAATACAAAGTTTAAAAAAAGATGAAAAGTTAAAAGTGTGTCAGACTGTTGAAAGCATTAAAAAAATGCAGAGGTGTATAGGGCTGGCAAATTCTTGTTTTAAAGTGGGTGGAATATAAATTACTTGCTTAGGAGTTGTGGCAAGAATATAACTGTTCACAAATGTTAAAAATTCACCTTTTTGTTGGTGTCTTAAACATGCTTATAAATTATATGTTGCAAATATAGAAGGGCTCAATTAGCAACTAGATTACTATTTTAATAGTAGGTGCATGGAGTTTATGTAGTTTGTTACTGGAACTGGAGGAAAATATTCTCTCTCACCAATGACACTTGATAAGAAATTTATTAAGTTTTAATATAAGACAGTGGGTCCATGCTTCCCCTTCTCATAATCCATGGGAATGATTCACTTCAACGACTGACTCATCTTTTTCATTTCATAATACTCCACAGTTTGGGGGGTGTTAAAGAGATGTTGTCTTTCTTCTTAATGGTTAACTTTCCAGACTTTGAGTTAGAAGGGGTAGTGACTGAGGGCTACAGTCAGTCTTATAATAGCCACTGAGCTTACTCTAGTCCTTAGTTTGGACTGGAACTTTAATCTTTGACCTCAAGTAAGCTCTCTTAATGTCTACAGAATGGCTGTGAGAAGACAGAACGAAGAGGACCATGCAGGTAGGTACAAGTTAAGAGTAAAGACAGAAAAGTATGACCTTGAATTAAGGGAAGAAATGGCATCAGAACCCAGAGGGGCTGTGTCCCTTTATAAGCAAGCTCCCACTGACAGGCTTCGGTGACGGACACTTCCCAAACCCTTGCCTGCATAAGCACCATACAGCACCAGTTTTCTGGAACTGATTACAGCGCTCCAGCTCAGTCCACTTTCACATAAGTTACTTGGGTTTATTTTTGGAACCTTACCTTCTATTTTTCAAGAAATTGCTCAAAGAAGACAAAATCCAAGTAACATATTTGGCCTTCACACTGAACAAGTATCTCTAGCAGTTCTGCACTTTGCAGAAACAATACACTGAAAAGGTGTTAGTACTCTGTGTTTCTGTGAGGTGTATGCAATCCAAACAACTTCTATAATAAACTCACAACACTCCATTCGCAATTAAAGAAATTATTGGCCCAACAAGTCTTCACCAGCAAAATGTTTAAAATAGAATCCTCCCAACCCAGGAGAGGAAAAATTTTATATATATGATTAAAGGAAATTACTCTATATGCCTCATGTGACTTAGAGCTATTTCAAAGTTGTAAGGGGCAGAAAAGGGACATATAGGGTTTAGCTCTAACAGACAAGGAAGTCCTTTTGGCATTAGATATGAACTTTTTTGCTTATATTTCATTGTACCATAGAGTACTTTATTAGCCATAATACATGAAACGTCTCAGTGCTTTAAATTATGGAAAATACACATAAAGGACACACAACCATGGAATTTAGTCTAGAATGGCTGGGCTTCAGAAATATCAGTTCCTGTTTTGGCTAGCTAGTATAGCTTGTTAATAAAGGTTAAAGTCACATTTAATCCTTGGAAAATCAGATAGAAATTCACAGTACTATCACCACTGAATTAGCTCCATTAAATACTAGCAATTATTAGTACTGAGTGTGTGAATCACACCTTTCCAAACCCCCTAAATCAAACAACCCTTTGTATTTTTTCCTCACAAAATTAAGCATTTGTCACAGATTGGACTTACATTGTAATATCAAGGAAAGCATTTAAATATCCTTTTAAAATGTTTTCTGGACAACGTAGGTGGATTTGGAAACACACACCCACCCACCCACACTCTTTGAAAGGAAAAGATGGTAGCCACACCACACTCTCCTTGTCTGAAGTCTGTCCCACTACGCCAATCTCAGGTTCTCGCTACTGACCACCAACTGGAGCACACTTTCATGTTTAGGTTCCGCTCCCTACGCGGGACAACAGTGACACAGGTGCTGCTCCTTCTGCGACGAATAAACAAGAAGACTCGGATACTTTCCAACATCCTCCTTACCATTTACCCAGAAGACAGAACCTCACCTTTTTTTGTTTTGAATATAAGGTTACTGCTATTGCTTTCGTGTTTACTTATTTCTAATAGGCCCCTCACACTGAAAAGAGCAGGTCCTTCCTAAGGTGAAAGTTTGGTAGATGTGGCTTTAAACCATAATTCATCATTCCAGACCCCTTTGAAGTATGAGACAGTCTGCCTCTCTTAACACAGGCCCAAAGCAGGTTTTTCTCCTAAGATTATTCTTTTCTTTCTCCTAAAATCATTCTTGATGGGTAAGCACAACAAACACAGGCACAATTAGTTGTTAAAAAGACAGTTTTCTTCCTGGGATTACCCATCCCAGGTGTCACTGCCCTATGCCAGGACACCACAGTTTTTTTAGGCTCTACTCCCCATTTAGAGAATCTCGAGATGTTGAATTGTCTCAAGGAAAAATGTTTTGCTTTCTAGCAAGGTACAGGAAGAGAAAAAAAGTAACATCTGCAAGCTCACTACTCTCTTGCCACACTACTGGGTGTTTTCTCCCAGTTCTTAAAGCCACATTCTTAGAGAACCTGCTCTCTGCTGCTGAGTGGTGGAGTCCACAAGACTCTGCAACCTTCTGAATGAGGCACTTGGACCAGGACTGAAGAGCTGTTTCAAGCTGAATCAGCCAGTCCTTTTTCCAAGAACTTGCAATTTGGACACTGGACTCCAGTCAATCTCTGCTGGTGCTTGACTTGAGAGGGCCTGCTGCATGAAAGGCCTTTGCCTACAAAGTGTAAGGAGAAGCCGGGAAGGCTGGTGATGTGGAGAAAATGAAGAGGGCTAACAGAAGCCACGGCCAGAGATTTTATGACCCTACACAGAGGGAGAGCCCAATAAAGTGTCAGAGTCCAGAAGAGTTGGACAGAGAGCCAAGGACAAAGAGCAGTTGTCTTGGTTCCTAGAGGCTTTCCATGTCCTCTGTTCTAATCTCAAGTGAGACCTGTGTATGTCCTTCCTTGGTTCCACAATACGTCCCTGTGATCTTCCAGTAAACCTGTCTTTCGGATCTAAGCTAATCAGTAAAGATTCTGTTATTTATGATCAAAAGAGTGCTGTCGAAGACACACACGTAACTGCTCGTCTTCCTCCACATTAACCACCATTTCCTACTCACCAACTCACTAAATACAGTGACTTGCACTAATGTGCAAGCCACTAACTTGCTGCTTTAAAGAGGGAAGAAAAAAACCCAAAAGATAAATAAGATACAGATTCTGCCCTTAGGGAGCTTACAGGTAGTAAACAGAGAGGTGAACAGCTAACCTGGTACTAGGTTAAGCCTTAAATAAAAATTTGTAAAATGAAGGAAGTGTGTGATGTGAAATGGCATAAGAACCAAATTTACCTACTCAAATTTAACAATATATGCTTGGCTAAAAAAATCTTAAGAAAATAAAAAACCAAAATATTTTGCAGATGTATACCTTATTACATCAACTCTGTACCACTGTATATACCATACATCTATGCTACGTAGGACTCATTTGCCGAACCTGATCACAATACACAAATCCCGTTAGATTGTGACTTCCCATCAAGATGGCAGCACAGGTAAACACACCTCGCCTCCCCACACAACCACATCAAAATTACAACTAAATTATAGAACCATCAGTCAGAGTCAACAGAAATCAAGGTAATGGGAGTCTGACAACTACAGAATTAAAGAAATCACATCCACCCAGACTGGTAGGAGGGGCACAGACTCAGAACAGGCTGGTCCTATATCCACATGTGGTAGATAAAAATTTGGAAGGATTATCTTGGGAGTGAAGAGTCTCAGCCCCACACCAGGGGATCTCCAGGGTGGGGCAAACAGTGTTGGCCAGGTTGATGGAGTCTCAGATGTGGCACCCACCTACCAGCTCTGTGGCTGTCCCTGCCTTTCTGTCTGGAAGAAAGCTATCCCTCAGCTCCCGCCTTGACACCAGACACTTCAGCTCCTCCCTGTGTGCCACTGGCGCCTTTCAAGCTGCTATCCCCGTGCTAAAGCTCAGAGGGAGTGAGTCTAAGTTCATGTGTGGGTTCTTTAAGATGAACTGCTTGGGGCTCCAGAAGTTTCTCCCACTGACTCTTCCTGGGGACTTCTCTGCCTGGCACTAGAACCCTGGTATGGGGCTGGGACTCCTCGCTCCTGAGATATTGCTTCTGAATTTTTATCCACCACACGTGGATGTGGGACCAGCTCATTCTGCATCTTGGCCCCTCCTATCAGTCTGTATGGATGTGGTTTAATTCCATAGTTGTCAGACTTCTATTCAACTTGATTTACTGATGGTTCTGAGTGACTGTTGCTCTACTACTTAGTTTTAATTTTTATTTATTTATTTTTAGAGAGAGAAAGGGAGAAAGAGAGGGAGAGAAATGTTGATGTGTGACAGTTTGATTGGTTGCCTCTTGGACACTCCCAACTAGGGAATTGGCCTGCAACCCACGCATGTGCCCTGACTGGGAATCAAACAGGCAACCTTTCATTTCAAAGGCCAGCACTCAATCCACTGAGCCCCACCAGCCAGGACTAGAACTTACAAAAATTTTTTAATTGAAAAATTTTTTTCCTTTGGGCCAACTGCATATAAGTAATGATAAATTCCTTCTCTAAAGTTACTCTTTTTTTTATAGGGCAGAATATGAGATCTAGAGTGGTATCTTTTCTGAACTATAACTGTTAAAGTGGAGCCAAGTAAAAGTTGACAAGCTATGACCCCTGGTTCAATTTGACTGTATCTAAACAATTCTCTAGCTGTTGATGGGCTATTTACATCTGAAGATCTGCAATACTACAGCTGCTGTATTAATAAGAACCACACATAATTCTGACCTTCAAACAGCTTAAATCCCAGAACTTTTATCATCGAGTTTTTGGATGCTCTGTAGTCATAGGTACTAAATATGCCTCTAACTATGTATCAAATCCTTACAGAAATAATTTGGGGGACTTCTGGCCAAGATGGAGGCATATAGGTAGACACAATGTGCCTTCTCGCACAACCAAATTAAGGACAACAAAAATTCAGAAACAAAAAAAAAAAAACAACAACCAGAACTGACAGAAGTCTGACAACCAAGGAGTTAGACACATTCATCCAGTCCGGTAGGAGAGGTGGAGTCGGGCAGCTGGGCAGAGTCCGGCGGCTGGCAGAGAAGGGTTACAGCAAAAAACAAACAAACAAACAAAAAAACACAGCGGTGCCTTGCAGACCCCAGCATACAAGGCAGTGGCTGATGGACTCCAGGTGCGCGGGCAGTGATTGGCAGACCACAGACTGACCAAGTGGTCCCACGTTCGGGTGCAGAGAAACCAGGTGAAGCTGGGGAGCGGGACAAACCATGCAGCTCAGGGCCCCAGCTCGGGGAAATAAAGCCACAAACACTGATTGAAAACACCTGTGAGGGTTGAGGTGCAGGGAGAGATTCCCAGCCTCACAGGAAAGTGCATTGGGGAGACCCACAGGGTCCTAAAATGTACACAAGCCCACCCACACGGAATCAACACCAGATGGGCCCAATTTGCTTGTGTGAAGCAGCAGACTGGACTGAAATCCAAGAGAGAGCGGAGTAAGTGCCATTGTTCCCTCTCAGTCCCCGCCCCCACAGCCATCATCACAACCCAGCAACTGGGCTGACCCGCCCTGATGGACACCGAAGGCTCAGCCCCTCATACGTAACAGGCATGACAAGGCCAAAACAAACAAAAAAAAGGCTCCAACGGAAGAACAGATCACAGCCCCAGAGCAAATACAACTAAGTGACGAAGAGATAGCCAACCTATCAGATGCACAGTTCAAAGCACTGGTGATCAGAATGCTCACAAGAGTGGTTGATTCTGGTCACAAATTACATGAAAAAATGAAGGCGTTTCCTCCATTTCACTACACTAAGTGAAACGGAGGAAAACGCACAGGGAACCAATAGTGATGGGAAAAAAACTGACTCAAATCAATGGAGTGGAACAGAAGGAAAAGAGGAACAACCAAATGGGATAAAATGAAGAAACAAGAATTCAAAAAAAAATGAGGCGAGGCTTAGGAACCTTCAGGACATCTTTAAATGTTCCAACATCTGAATTATAGGGGCACCAAAAGGGGAAGAGGAAGAGCAACAAGTGGAAAAGTTATTTGAACAAGTAATAAAGGAGAACTCCCCTAATCTGGCAAAGGAAATAGACTTCCAGGAAGTCCGGGAAGCTCAGAGAGTCCCAAAGAAGTTGGACCCAAGGAGGAACACACCAAGGCACATCATAATTACATTACCCAAGATTAAAATGAAGGAGAGAATTCTAGAAGCAGCAAGAAATAAGGGGACAGTCACTTACAAAGGAGTTTCCATCAGACTGTCAGCTGATTTCTCAAAAGAGACCTTACAGGCAAGAAGGGGCTGGAAAGAAGTATTCCAAGTCATGAATGGCACAGACCTACATCCCAGATTGCTCTATCCAGCAAAGCTTTAATTTAGAATGGAAGGGCAGATAAAGCGCTTCTCCGATAAGGTCAAATTAAAGGAGTACATCATCACCAAGCCCTTATTATATGAAATGTTAAAGGGACTTATCTAGGAAAAAGAAGATAAAAAACATGTATAGTAAAATGACAGCAAATTATTAATAACCACACCTAAAGCAGAACCAAAAACAAACTAAGCAAACAACTAGAACAGGAGCAGAACCACAGAAATGGAGATCACATGGAGGGTTAGCAACAGGGGAGTGGGAGGAGGAGAGAGGGGGAAAAGATACAGAGAATAAGTAGCATAAATGGTAGGTAGAAAATAGAGAGCGGGAGGGCAAGAATAGTATGGAAAATGTAGAAGCTAAAGAACTTATGACACATGGACATGAACTAAAGGAGGGGAATGTGGGTGGGAGGGGGTGTGCAGGGTGGGGGGAAATGGGACAACTGTAATAGCATAATCAATAAAAAAATAAATAATTCGGGGACTTTGTTCTAATATCTTAAATTATTCATTCATATCTCTATTCTGTTTCCTTAATATAGTTTATCAAGAATTGTTGGTATAAGCAAATGAAGACGACGACAGTTTGGAGGGTAGAGAGTATGCTTGAAAGAAAGAGGCTGCAACTTAACGTGGTGATCTCACCGCCAATGAAATCTACTCAAAGAGTTCATATACAGAGATTTCATTGATTTAACAATTTGTTAGGTCTCTTCTTTGGAACAAGTGAGATTCAAGTTTTATAATAATGAATAAAAGATGTTTCTTGCCCTTAAAAACCTTATGATCCAGCAGCATATTACACTGTGAACAGTCTACAGGATGAGAGTGACACGGTTCTCTGTGCGTGCTCTCAGTACAGTGCCTCAGGGTGGAACAGACTTCTCTGGGGCAGTTGCTGTATTCCGGAGTGATACATTAGATGGAGGGGTAAAAAGGAATAGGAGTGCTGGTCACGGCCATTCCAGAGCAGGGTCAGCAAAGTATAGCTCCCGGGCCAAATCTGGCCCGCCTACTTTTGTATAAAAATAATCTCTGCATTTTAAATATTTGAAAAAATTTAATGAAGAGAATTTCATGGTACAGGACTATTACATAAAACTTAAATTTCAGTATCCACAAAAAAGGCTTTCTTAGAACACAGCTCATTTGTTTATATGGTGTTTATGGCTGTTTCATGCTGCAAGGACAGAGCTGAATAGGTGCAAGAGAGACAGATGGTCCACAAAGCCTAAAATATTTACTACCTGTTCCTTTACACTACCCAGGAAAAGAACTCCAGAAAAAAAGATCAAACTCCGTACCTATCGGTTCTGTAAAACCACGTTGTAACCAGAGCGCAAGGACAGTGCAGCTGGTTCAGTTCGCACTTGGTCCTGACCATGGCTGGAGCTGTGGAAGTAAAATGGTGCCTTCTCACCAAAGAGGCTCGAATGAGAGTAACTGTTTCAACCTGACCACATCCAGCTCCTCTAAAAGAAATAAACACTTCCCTCAATATCATAGATGTGATGGGTTCACAGTAGCCAGAATTTTGCTCTATTGAATTAGAGAAAGGACTGGGAAGTTATCAAGTTGACTACAGCTTGAGAATGCATAAGAAACTTTTCAAAAATGAAGCTGTTCCTCACTCAATTCTTCTGCGGCATCCTATTTAGAGGAAATCTGCCTTTCATTCTGATATTTTTTAAAGCTATGGGAAATGTAAATAGGGTATTTCCATTTCTACAGGAAAGTTAGATCTTTAATTTTAATATAGATCAATACTGCTCTGTTTAGGTAGACTTTCCCTTAAGAATTCAAGGCCTTTACAGACATTACCTCATTCAATCCCAGCAGGTCTGCAAACTCAGTGAGAAACAGAAGGTTTTCCTATTGTATGAATAAGGAAACAGGCATACATAGTATGGGCACAAGGTTCACACTTGAGTCACAGAGAAACAGCTGGAAACACTGGGCTAAAATTTTCTCCTCACTCCAATTCTTGGCTGTAACTCACACTGCCTGTAATTAGAGATGGCAAGTGTCTAAATCTGCACAGTCCTCAAAATGTAATTTCAAGGCTTCCCTTTTACACTATTTAAGATCAGTTTGCCCTGAATTTAGTGTCGTATGTCTCTTCCCTCCGAGGTACCACTGGCAGAGAAGATTTGTAAAAACTTTTATACATGGCAAGAAAGGATCCAGATTTCATTTTCTTTCCCACAGATCCTTCTTTTCTTGTTATAAAAACTTTCTGCCCAACTAGAGACCAAAAAGTTTTTCTAAATTCTTAAGCACTCCTGGGCATCTAAGCTGAGGCATACTACTTGTTCCCAACTACTCTTGTTATATGATTCACTTCTATTTTAAGTAAAATTCCCATCTTCCCAGTATCTTTTCAAATGTTCTTATTTTTAATTTCCTGTGTAGTGCTTCCTATGTTTGCCCAGCCTGTTTACAATGCACTCCTCAGGAAGTTCACAACATTATCGAAGGGTTTTGTTGATCTCACACTTTCTTATGATTTTCTTCAGAGCCATGCTTTATTCCTCTGTTGAAGCAGAACCATGTTCTTTTTAATTTTTTAAAAATATGGAATGCTTCACGAATTTGTGCATCATCCTGGTGCTGGGGCCATGCCAATCTTCTCTACCGTTCCAATTTAGTATATGTGCTACTGAAGTGAGCACCATGTTTTTTTTAATGTAACAGTTGCCTAGATTTGAAGCTCTTCTTCTGGTACCAACCAGTACCTCCTATATTTTTTATGATATATAATACCATTTTCTCCCAGAAACTTCAAAACTGCAAAGCCCGGTCAGCTCTACAAACTCTCTATTCACAGCCTGAAGGTTCCAGTGGGTGAAAATGGCTCGCAGAGGACAGCTCTGAACTTCTCAGTTGTAGACACGGCACATCTATTCAACATAAATGCTTAATTTGTTTTGGAAAGAAATGGTTTATAACCTAGATCAGCAAAGGCCAAGAAAGGTTTTAAAGGCAACAAGGCAGCCTTCTAAGGCATGAAATTTAGGGGCACCCATGTGAAAAAGAAAATCTTATTCTTTCACTAGGGGGAGATTCTGGGCCTGCTTTAATTAAATATTTTTATGGCTATGTTTCACCACTCTATTATAATTAGGTAAGGGATAATGAGTTAAAGGCCCCAAGTACCTGTTTAAGTATATGTATGTGTGTGTATGTATGCATATATATATATTACAAAAAACTGTAATATTGTTCTAGTTGTGTGAAATACACCATTGGTATCTTGATGGGGATTGCATTGAATCTATTGTGCAAAAACATAGGACAACATTTCTAGCTTAGTTTTGTCTACTGTGTGACTCTAGGTAAGTTAGTTACTAAACTCTGTGCTCAAAAATGGGAAAAATGAAGTAACAAATAAAGTACCTACTGGATACCTAAGACTTGCATTCTCTGCCCCATGAGATTTTGCCTTGGCTTTGTTAAAGATTTTTAACAAAGGCTTTATTAAATCTTTTTAGAAGATTTTATTTATTTATTTATTTTACACAAGGGGGAAGGGAGGGACAAAGAAAGGGAAAGAAACATGAATGTGTGGTGGCCTCTCCCACACCCTCTACCAGACACCTGACCTGGCCCACAACCCAGGCATGTGCCCTGACTGGGAACTGTACCGGTGACTCTTTGGTTTGCAGGCTAGCACTCAATCCATTGAGCTACACCAGCCAGGGCTCTTCCTGTCTTTTTTAACTTCAGGATTAGCATCTCCTTTATAAGAGAGCCAAAGCAGAATAGTCATTAGCAAGTTAGCTGCTCAAAAACGAGGACATGGCAGCTCAGACTTAGATGAGCTATGATATAATATTTATTACTAGAGCCCTTGAGGATTCTTCCCAGGCAGGTTGCTAGGTAGGAATGGAATTAAATGTTTAACCAAAGCAAGGTGAGTTACTTCACTACTTTTAGGACCTCTCATTATAATTAGGAAGGGTCCAAAAGCAAAGAGATCATTGCAATGTCTGTCTATATTACAGTTAGGACTTCCCAAATGCCTACTGAGATGGTAGCAATTTTTAGTCAAAGTAGTAGGGTAGGTTATTTACTAAAAATGTCAAAGTTATGGTTCAAAATCACTCTTCCTAAGAAACAGTTAAATCTGAGAACAACAGAGGGCAATTTTATAGCCAGCAGCCAGAGGCCTCCACCATATTTTATCTACTTGTACTCTTTTCATTTCCATATCTAGAGTCCTATTTTCTTGCCATTTACCAATACCCATTCGCTTTCATTTGTTTTTGCCCTTTCTGACTCATTCCCTCACCTTCCCTCCCTTCTTCTGCCATTTCTGCGGCATGCCTGGTCCTGGTTTATTCACCTTTTATTTAATTATCAAACACACATTATACTAGGCCCTTATCATGTGGCCAGCCCATATGTAGCCATGAACCTTCATGCTCATGCCGTCCCTCACCTATCTTTAGGCTCCCTGTGTGTTTAGGCCACTGGTTTTGCCTATCTCTGCCCCAAACCTGTCACCTATCAGGTCCAGTTCCTGTGTGTTGGGATACAAGCATAAGTGAGAGGTGTAGAGGATAAAAGACTTCTGGGTGAGGACATTTTAAAATTAGCAGTGTATACACTCTTCTAAGTGAAAGGACTCTGAGAACACAGGGAAACCTAAAAACATTTTTGTAACAGAAAACTAAATTTGGGACTTATGCATGGTGACTAGTATACAATTAACACACTGATGACTGAAGAAAATGCTAAGACCATAAGAAAGATGGTTACAATTCAAAGGATGATTTCATCTGCTGATTCCAAGGCTCACAGCTTTTATAATTACCATAATTAAATACTGCTCTTCTTTCTTGTGAGACTGGATCACGTTCCAAACCAATGCTGAAGCTCCCACGAAGGCCAGAGAGTTTCAGGGAACATGAAGTCCATCTTTAAGTCCCAGACTCCTAATCTTGTGTGCTCACTACTTACAGAAACTACACCTGAAAAGCATAACTGTACTCAATTCCAAAGTCCTTTGGGCCTTGAAAAATCAAAACACAGTGATATAAGAAGGAATGAAGCAAAAATAAGACAAAACTGAAAGATGTATTTGGTTTAGTCACAGAGAAAATCTAAAACTTTGACTTTCCAACACTGAGGAAAGAATACAATAATTTTTCATAATCATTACATGTCATAGAGTTTCATGTTTAAGAAGTTTTTCTTTGTGATAAATTTAGAAATTCTCCAGCACTCTCAGGTTCGAACCATGATTTGCACATAAAACCCTACCTTGCCCCCAGCCATCCAATTATGTGAAACACTAGATAATGTTCTCATTTTGATTCACGGTTCACTGCATGTCCATTTTGCCAGGGTTATATTCATAATGTAATTAAATTCTAAAAATATGCTTATGTTTTTTGAAACTGAGGAAGATACCAAGTATAATGAATATGTGTACTAAAATGTTTCTTATACAGTAATATGTGGTCTTTTAGTTTTTATTTTTAACTTCTGGCCAAGATGGAGGCATGGGTAGATATGCTTTGCTTTCTTGCACAACCAAAAGAAAGAGAGCAACCAAATTAAAAACAGAAAACCACCAAAACTGCCAGAAAATTGAACTGTATGTAAGTCCAACAGTCAAGGAGTTATAGGAAGAAATATTTATCTAGACTGGTAGGAGGGGTGGAGACAGGCAGCTGGGATGGATAGAACTCAAGGCAAGGCGGAAGCCAGAAGACCAGGTGGTACCACATTCGTGTGCAAATAAATCAGGAGGAACAACTGGGGAGCAAGACAGACTGTGCAACCCAGGGTTCCTGCAAGAGCAAAATAAAGCCTCAAAATCTCTGGCTATAAAAACTTGTGAGGGTTGTGGCGGTGGGAGAAAACTCCTCGTCTCACAGAAGAAACCACTGGAGGGACCCATGGGGTCCTAAAACAAACACAAACCCACCCACCTGGGAATCAGCACCAGAGGGGCCCAGTTTGCTTGAGTGTAGCAGGGGAAGTGACTCAAAGCAGGGTGAGAGCTGAGCAAGCAGCACTGTTTGCTGTCTAACCCCTTCCCTTCATACAGCATGACAACGCAGTGAAGAGGGTTGCCCCGCCCTGGTGAATATGTAATGCTCCACCCCTTACAACATAACACGTGTGCTGAGACAAAGAAATATGGCCCAAATGAAAGAACAGATCAAAACTCCAGAAAAAGAACTAAGTGACGAGGAGATAGCTGGTGAGGAGAAAGCCAGTTTATCAGAAGCAGAGTTCAACACACTGGTAATCAGGAGGCTCACAGAAATGACTGAGTACAGTTGCAAAATAAAGGAAGAAGTGAAGGCTATACAAAGCAAAACAAAAATACACAGGGCATCAACAGTGAAGGGACGGAAACTGGCGCTCAAATCAACAATTTGGAACAGAAGGAAGAAATAAACATTCAACCAGAAGAATGAAGAAACAAGAATTCAAAAAAATGAGGAGAGGCTGAGGAACTTCTGGGACAACTTTAAACATTTCAACATCTGAATCATAGGGGTGCCAGAAGGAGAAGAGGAAGAGCAAGAAATTGAAAACTTTTTTGAAAAAATAATGAAGGAGAAATTCTCCAACCTGGTGAGGGAAATAGACATGCAAGCCCAAGATGCTCAGAGAGTCCTAAAGAAGTTGGACGGAAGGAGAAACACACAAGACACACCATAATTAAATTACCAAAGATTTGCCCTGGCTGGCGTAGCTCAGTGGATTGAGCGCAGGCTGTGAACCAAAGCATAGCAGGTTTGACTCCCAGTCAGGGCACATGCCTGGGTTGCAGGCCACAGCCCCCAGCAACCGCACATTGATATCTCTCTCTCTCTCTCTCTCTCTCTCTCTCTCTTTCTCCCTCCCTTCCCTCTCTAAAAATAAATAAATAAAATCTAAAAAAAAAAAAAAAAGGAACGCACCTTAAAAAAAATTACCGAAGATTAAAAATAAGGAATCTTAAAAGCAGCAAGAGAAAAGAAGACAGTTGCCTAAAAAGGAGTTCTCATAAGACTATCAGCTGCTTTCTCGAAAGAAACCTTACAGGCAAAAAGGGCTGGAAAGAGGTATTCCAAGTCATGAAAGGCAAGGACCTACATTCAAGATTACTCTCTCCAGCAAAGCTATCATTTGGAATGGGAGGGCAGATAAAGTGCTTCCCAGGTAAGGTCAAGTTAAAGGAGTTCATTATCACCAAGCCCTTATTATATGAAATGTTTAAAGGACTTACCTAACAAAAAGAAGATGATCAAAAATTGAACAGTAAAATGACAACAAACTCGCCACTATCAACAACTGAACCTAAAAAACAAAAACAAACTAAGCAAACAAGCAGAACAGGAACAGATTCACAGAAATGGAGATCCCATGGAGGATTATCAGTGGGGAGGAGGGGAGACTTGGGGGAAAGGAACAGGGAATAAGAAGCAGCTGGTAGGTACAAAATAGGCAGGGGAAGGTTAAAAACAGTTTAGGAAATGGAGAAGCCAAAGAACTTATATGTATGATCCACGGACATGAACTAAGTAGAGGGCATGCTGGAAGGAGGGGGGGAGTGCAGGGAAGAGGGGGATAAAGAGTGAAAAACAATGGGACAACTGTAATAGTGTAATCGATAAAGTATATTTTAAAAAGTTTTACTTTTAATAGAATCTTAGAATCAAGTAAGTCTTAAAAATCATGTATTCTAACTTTTTATCCCTGCACAATTTCCTCTCACAACATCCAGAATATATAAGTGCTCAACTTCTGCCTGAAAACTGCCCTCCCTCTAAGAGACAGGAAATCCTATTGCATAAAACAGCTTAGCTTACTACAGTTCACAATTTGCTTTTAGTTCCTATAAGGTGTTTGGAAAGAAAGGAAACAAGGCATTGCATGACTTTTATCATTTGTTGAACTTATGCCTGAAACTCTTAACACACAGCTCAAGAGAATTGGGGACAGAAACAGCTGCTTGGTGATGGAAGAGGTAAGGGAAAGACCATAAAACCACTGCTGCAGTCTTTTAAAAAATTAAGTAGCCTTGACCAGTGTGGCTCAGTTGGTTGGGTGTCATCCTGCAAAGCATACAGCTGATGGTTTGATTCTGTGTCAGGGCACATGCCTGGATTGCAGGTTTGCTCCCTGGTCGGTTGCATGGGCATGTGTAAGATGCAACTAATGTTCTCTCTCTCTTTCTCCCTCCCTTCCTCTGTCTCTAAAAATAACTAAATAAATCATTTTAAAAGAGTAAGTAGATACTGTACAATAATGTATTCAAAATAAAACACGTAATTCGTGCTTTTAAAAATTTAGTCATAACACTGGTCAGGGGAAAAATGCACAATACTATAGAATTAAAGTTAAAATTCAACAGTGACACTGCTTCCCATTTCTAATCACACTCTTCAAAGGTTATTGTTATTAAATTTTATGTATATCTACTCAAATATTTTATGCTTATATTAACATTATGTCTATTAACATATTCATTTCTTATGCTACACGAATACAATCATGCTATATAGTTTTGTAAAACTTTTCACTTAAAAACTTGTTGGGGCATCTTTTCATATGAGTATCTAGGACTCTAGCTTCTAAATATCATCATTTTCTATCCAGATCCATGTTGATGACATTTAGATGAATTACTTTCACACGTTAAAACTGTTATACAAAGCCAAAATTTATCTTCTGAAATTTCTTTCAATATTTTTTGCTCTAGCACCATTCAGAATAAACTGAATCTATCATTTAATAGCTCCCAGGACATCTGACAAATCATCACCATTATCACAGAAATGGGAAGAAATGGAAGAAACACCTGAAAGAAAAGTTCTGAGTGTCATAATACTCAGGAACCGGAAAGAGTGGAAAATGATTTCCTCAAATAGAAGCAATTTAAGTATGTGACAACACAAAATGGTTGGCTAAACTCTAGTTTTTGAAACTGATGGGATATTACACAGTGACTGCAAACAGGGACTCTGCACCATGACAAATGCTACAATGACACAGTGAAAGAAAACACGCTGTTGCACGTGAGCTGAGGTTAACTGTGACATATATCCACACGTGAAAAGGACAGAAATAGTCGAATGAAATGTAGTTGCATTAGAGTGGTAAGAGCATGGATCATTATTTCCTTTCAAAAAACTCTCTAATACTTTGTGATTTGGTTTCTATGATAAATGAAAAAAAAAAAGGAAAAGATGGTAGCTATTAGGAAGATCAACATCCCATTCTTAGCTTCATGGCCCTCAAGGCCCCTTTTGCTTTCTCCTGAATATACTGACATATCAACCCTCACAGTGAATAATCAGGTCTTGAAATTCTTGAAGGCAAAGCTACCACCAGCAAACAAAGCTTGAAGTGTGACTGCCCACACGAGAATAGAGTGGGCTGGAAGGGAAGAAATAGAGATCAAACAAGGAAAAGAAGGGACAGCCAGGAAGAGCTGCAACTTAAACCATGTTCACGATCGTCCAGTGCTACCATTTTTGTTCTATCTCCACATGAGTAGAAAACTGGTATAAATTTCCGGATCACAAGGTCAGCACAACTTGGGGGTCAGAAACCCAAGGTAATGGTTAAGATCTGGTGACTCAAGGAAGAAACGGCCACGTTCCCAAGCCAACACAAAAGTCCCTATTTTAAGAATTTAAAGCCTCAAGCTCTGGTCACAATAGGAACAGCAGTATTCTTTAAATTCATAATCACTCATTTCTCCCAAAAAAATTCATGCATTTATTTTATAATTTCCTGAACAAACCTCAGTCACAACAAGATTTGTTTTACGTATATTTTGCAAATCACTGGCCTATACTGAATAATGACAAAGCACCAGTGAGTAAAAATACAATCACATTATCTCGGTTACTGTGTGGTTCTGACGAGAGTGGCATACGTGCCCTGGCTGCTCCAACATTAACTACTGATGAGATGAGTCACATGTGCAGCTGGGAACTCACTTCAGAAAAACAGGGAGAGAAATGCGTGTGCTTGTAAGTTGGTGAAGAAGCTCTAGTGTCTGTGTCCACGTTTATAATGAGATGGTGAAACCTTATCTATTTTCTTGTCAACTGATCGACTTTTGATATCAATTTCCATTTTTGTCCATTCCCAGAGAATATTTTTTATTAATAACTTGTCAAAACTCTAAAAAGGTATGCTTATCAAATCTTTCTAACATCTCTAGGTCACCAAAATCACTCCCAACTGCCTACTATGCAAAAGAATTACGCTGGGCCTTTACAACGGAAACACAAGGGTGAAAGTACAAGCTTTGTTCTTAAGGAGCTTATAGTCTTACAGGCAGAAGGGTATGCAATCACAATTAAAACCTGCCTTTTAAAAACAGAATCAGGACTGAAAAATACCCCAGTATTAGTAATAATGGGATAAAATAACAGGACATCTAAGAGGTTTAGGTGCTCAAAATCAATTACATAACCACAAAATGCAAAAAGCCTTGATGGCAGCTTATATGAAAAATATGTAAAGGTTTCAGCTGAGTAAAACTCCATAAAATTGTAAAAACCAACTATGTGAACTGGCTGTTAAAATAGCTACTCTAAATTAAAATATTGTGTCCAGATTAAGGAGGGATAATAATCCCACTCTCTCCATGTCCAGCATTACTGGTGCTGTTTTACGGAGCTAAAGGGGAACATCACAAAACTCGGAGCGTGTGTCGCACATACGTAAATGCTTGCTAGCGATGATGGTGAAGTATCTGTAAATCATATTATACAAAAAAGACAATGAATTGCAGGCACATGGCTTAAAACAAGACTTGGAGAGGGGTGATAGAGGGGGCAGCATATAATGATTGTGACAAATGCCTTGGAGCTAGTAACCAAGGGCTCAACGGTGCTCCATGAAAATAAAGAAGGGCAAATTTTGGCCAGAATTCCAATGCCTTCAGATTTCCAACACTGAATTATCTTACAGATCAATAAATTCTGTGGCTAGGAGTAGTCAAGCAGAGATGGATGACCCATTGTTGAGATGCAATTCTTACACTGGGTGGAAATTTATAACAGATCTCTAAAGCTCTTCCTACCTTGGAAAAGCTTGTGGCTGTCTTGTTAGCTGCAGGCAAGAATATTAAGATGATACTCATCACAGCTACTCTAAGAACAGTGAACCATCTCAAAAAGCAGACAAGATGTTAGGATGTCAGGAATGGCCACTGAACTTCATGTAAGACCTAAAAGGCTTTGTGACTTTTAGATGATTGTCAGAAGAGATATTGGGAGGGCAGCCAAAGGTGGCCAGCCCACCTGACTATGAGCCAAGAGCTGGCCTGACCACTACAAAAGAAGCCCTCTATTCCCACTGATGGCAACAGATGTTCTGGTCTCAGAGGCTGCAGTTTTTTCTTGCTGCCTTAAGGGAAAGGCAATTTTTTAAGTCCACTTTCCTCCAATGATCTACCTATTTAATAACGTTTTCCGTGCATGCAGAATGTCAAAATGTTAAGAATCTGTATGTTCTCCTATATTTGAAGACAGTATGAATACAGCAGCACAGATGCTATTCCTACGTTAACAGGTTCATGGGATGTTGGGGTTCCACGGTGAAAAGGGAACACTGCTCTGATCTGGTGGGTCAATTTGGAAGGGCTTACAGAGGAAATTCTGGGAACTGGCCTGGTCGCTTTTCTTAGACCCACTCAAATTTCTAAGTTGGGATGGTTTTAGCATGTTTTTTTACCTGTGCCTTAAATTTGTGAGACATGTACCAACATGTTTACCATAAGCGAGTTGTCATGATTATCACTGTGAAATTTATGAAATTAGGAAACACATAACAGCCAATCTTAAAGTTAAGGGAAGTCAAACCTCAAGTTATAGATATGTCCCATATGTCCTATGCACTCAGTTGCCACTCTAAAATCCTAAGCCAGGCACACTCCATATTTAAGGATACCATCAATGAACAACAGTATATACTAAGAGGGTACTGTGAGCGAGAACTCCTGTGACACTCAATGAGAGAGAAATGCTCATCCTGGCCAACTTAGGTTATGGCTATGGCCGATTACTGCCATGGTCAGAGTAAAGGACAACTTTAGTAACGCCAAGTAGCTCTTATTAATTCTACATATTCTAAAGAAGGGAAACTCAAATTCCTTCAATAGTATCTTCAGCAGTGCTACCTGAAGAAGAAACCACATTTCAGTCAATCACATAAAACTGTCACACTGAAGAAATAATAAAGCAGAGGAATGTCTACCAATGTCAAATAATGAAACTAGCACTTAAGGATTTCATCTTCTGTGAGAGATATGCTATAGGTACAACTTCCTTAAGGTTGGTAAGCTTAATTAAAATATTTTTCTGGAAGCCAGTAAGATATTTCAAAAATTAAGGCTTTTAGGTGAACACAAAACAAAATAGAATGAATGAAGAGGCATGTTTTTAAAATTATAGAGTTAATTTTTAAAAATCCTCAAAGGCCATAGGTCATTACCATTATATAAATAGGTCTTCCAAATTAACGAGAACAATGGATAAAATGACAGTGTTATGGCGTTTCAGAACGTGTATTTTACAGGGTGTCTTTAAAACAGACAGACAGTCTCAGTGTGGTAAAATACAGCTTACAAACTACCAGCCACTCCTCCTTTCTTTTGGTATACATAAAGAAAAGGAAAGAGAATGAATACACTACCAAAAAACAAAACCCCGTACTATGCGTGTTTCAGGTGGGGGAAAGCACTCAAAGGTCAGTTGACAGGGACAGTAATAGCATCACAGACCCCCAATCAACACAACTGCTCTTCCAGGAGCCAAAGAGGAAGTGGCTTTTCAGTTGACTATGTTTATTTTCCTATATAGCAAGTAGAGGAGATACATAGTCTGATAAAAGAGTGAAGTAAAGAAAATGTGCATATTTTAGGGCTTCCAGTAAGCTGCATGTTAGTAAACGGAGAAAACAGACTTGACTTACCTGCACTGCCAAGCTGTTTATAAAACCTGTACTCTAAATGAAGCTGTGGAGCACGTGATTTTATTGGTTCCTGAAACCCAAAGAAAGATACTGTGATCAGAGTTAGACAAGCAGAATTTTTCTGTTCCTAGGTTTTCAGCATAAACCAGACTAAGACCACTTAATATTTTTTGTATTTTTCTTCTTTTGACTTTAAATAATTTTTTATTTTTCAATTATAGTTGATACACAATATTATATTAGTTTCAGGTGTACACGCCAGTGATTAGACATTATGTAACTATCTTACTAAGTGATCATCCCAGTAAATCTCATACCCATCTGACATCATACCTAGTTATTACAATATTAGTGATTTTACACTCCGCCAACTATTCTTAACTACCAATTTGTACTTCTTAATCCCTTCAACCTTTTCCACCCACAAGACCACTTAATATTTTAGAGATAATATCCATACATGATAGCACTTTCTTACAATTTCTCTGTGAAATCAAAGCAAGGGGGAAGATGAATCTAAACTACATACAATCCTTTCCACAGATATTTAAGTAAAAGTACTCTGTATGAGCCACCATTCAAGGATAGCTCCCCCTCATCATTAAGTGTTCTCCTGAAATGTATTTTCCTAGGAAACCGGATGCCAAAGCTTTAAATTAACTATGGCATGTATTTCCTGCTTGTTTTATTATGAATTTGGGGTGATAAACAGCTTTATTGTTTTTAGAAAAATGCTATGTGCTCAGGAAGAAAATTTCAAATACACAAAAATTAGGAAGAAGCTAAAAATAATCTGAGTTCCTATCATTTCACAGAGAAGACTATTAACATTTTGGTGAATGTTCTTCCAAATATTCATGTATATAAATAGACTAAAAATATATTTTAAATAAATGAGATCATGCTGTATTTGCTGTTCTGTAATGTGCCTTGAAACTTGACAATGTGAGAATGACATTTTTCCATGGCAGTAAGTAAAGCTGTATATTATTTTAATAGCTATAGGAATCCTCCGCATGTACGTATGTACATACACACAATTTTTGGATACTTGGATTGCTTTCAGTTTTCTGTATTATGAATAATGCTGTAGCAAAATTTTTACGTACAGTTTTACATGTAAGAGAATTACATTACAAATGCAATTAAAACGTGTAACTTTAATCGATACGGTATTCAGGTTTTCAAATACAGAGTTTTCTAAAGACTCCAGAGATAAAATAGCCGAACTCTCACACTAGGCTATATACCAAACTTCAAGAATTGGTTGGTTAATAATTTTGAATTGACAGTATACCAGGCAACTAGGTAACAAGAAAATCAAACATAATCTTTAAAGATACATCTGCATACTCGGTAGAATGGTTTTGTTAACAAAACCACAGAAAATAAGTATTGGCAAGGATATGGAGAAACGGAAATCCTTGTGCATTGCTGGTGGGAATGGAAAATGGTGCAGCTCGTGTGGAAAACTGTGGTAATTTCTCAAAAAATTAAACATGGAATTACCATACTATCCAGCAATCTCACTTCTGGATATCTACACATACAAAAAATCAGGACTCAAATTGATATCTGTACATCCATGTTCATAGTGGCATCATTCACAATAATCAAAAGATAGAAGCAACCCAAGTATCTATCAACAAAGGAATGGATAAACAAAATGTGGGTACATTTTATTGTAAACATAAGATGGAATATTATTCAGCCATAACAAGGATATTCTGACACAGGCTACAACATGGATGAACCTGAGGACATTATGGCAAATGAAATAAGCCAGTCCCAAAAGGAAAAAGGCCATAGCACTCCACTCATAAAGCAGTCAACTTCACAGAAACAGAAGGGTCAGCAGTGGTTGCCAGGGGCTGGGGGCAAAAGAAAATGGGCAGTTGGTGTTTAATGAGTACAAGACTGCAGGTGAGGAAGATGAGAAAGTTCTGGAGATAGATGCTCTACAATGTGAATGTACTTAATACCACTAAACTATATACTTAAGAATGGTTAAAAAGACAAATTCTTGTTGTCAACTCCTTGTCAGACATACGATTTTCAAATATTTTCTCCCATTTCATGAGTTGCCTTTCCACTGTGTTCAGAGTCCTTTAAAACAAAATTTTTAATTTTGATAAAATCCAACTTATCTATCATTCATTGCTTGTACTTTTCATGTCATATCCAATGTCACGAAGTTTTACCCCAAGTTTTCTTCTAAGAGGTTTATAGTTTTAGCTCTTATGTTTAGGTCTGTGATTCATTTTGAGTTAAGTTTTGTATATGGTATAAGGGTTCATCCACTTTCATTGCGTGCAGATATCCAATTTTCCCAACACCATCTGTTGAAAAAACTGTCCTTTTCCCTGTTAAATGGTTACTTATACTTTTTTTTTTTAATCCACACCTGAGGACATGGTCACTGATTTTAGAGAGAAGCAAAGGAGGGTACAGAGAGAGGGAAACAAATATTGGCAAGAAAGAGAAACTTCATTGAGTGGTTGCTTCTTGCATGTGCCCTGATGGGGACCGAACCTACAACCTAGGCAAACCAGCGACTCTTCTGAGCCACACTGGCTAGGGCATTACTTATCCTATTTTTTAGACAGGCTCAAAGGAAGGAGATTCCACAGCTTCCCTTGATAATTTGTACTGGTGTTAAGTAAGTTTCACAGCAGGGAAGGTCTTTGTATGTAATTTAAATCTCCACCACTGAAATTTAAGCTTCTCTCTTTTATGTCCTCAAAAACAGATAAAATAGCTCCTCAATAATCTTCAAATAACAAAACTACTCAATCATTTCTTAGACTTCCTTTATGAAGGCAAAGTAATTTCAACTCCTTTAACCCATCCTCTGGTCCTATTTTTTTAGCTCTTTGATCACCTCTGACAACTCTTTCTGAACCTACTTGAAGTTTTATGCATTCTCCTTAAAATACAGAAAACATTAAGTCACAGAATTTGGAAGTTTTCTTGAAGTTATCTAGTCTATCCTGTTGCTTCGTAGGTTTTATCTAAATCAATTCATGCAGACTGGGACATAGTAGCTCCTCACTTAATGTTGTTAGTAGGGTCTTAGAACTATGGCAAAACAATGTATAATGAAACCAGTTCTACGCAATAGGCTAAGTGGTATAAAAAGGAGTTCCTAGGGCACTGATGAGCTGCCCTAATAAAACAACACTGAACAAAATGTTATTCAAGGACCGGCTGTATCATATCCCTAAGGAATGCTAATGAACTCATTCCCTTATTTGATTGTAAAATCAATGATCATTAGAATTGGACTTCAAGTTTCTCAAGATTCTTGTAGTTAGAAGAAAAATATATAATATTAATTACCCTGTAGAGTCACTTCCTTACTCATTTAGCTCTTCAGATAGAGAAGGATCACTCTCGAGTCTCCTCCTGGTTTTAGATCTCCCACTATACCATTGTCAAAACCAGCAATTACAGAATTTATTTGTAAGATCACAAACCATTCACATGGAATCAAACAAACATAATGACAAATTAATATGGAACCAGAGAGAGGTTTATCTAAATACTAAAATACAAAGTGTTCTTTCTGATGAAAAAGTCTTTGGGTTCTGACAAACCACAAGGGGCAACAGATCCTTCATCGAACATTATACTTTCAAAACTGTATACTGGAAATCTTTATAAGAAATACTGAATCTGATTTTGGGCAATTAACAGATAAAAAACCAAAACCTCTTTAGATTTATACAGCTGAAAGTGGGAATACAATCCTGTATGTTCAAAAATGAGGGGCTTTTATTGGCAAACACAAGGACTTACATCCTTCAATCAACCCCTTCAGCACATAGTTCTAGCCTGCTCAGCTAACTGGAGCTTCAAGGTGCTCCTCTGGGAGCACTCTGAATAAAGGACATTGGAAACAATCAGCCTACAGCTTGCGGAAGGCAGCAAGATTAGCAGTTTGGAGAGATTTTTCTTGTTTACAATTGTTAGAAAACTCTGTTAAAAAATAAAATATCAATGAGGGTGGAGGAGGGACTCTGCACAATTTTGTTTAAATTATATATGATTTTTAAAAAACTGTATTTTATTGATTATGCTATCACAGTAGTCCCAATTTTCCCTCTTTGCCCCCTTCCACTCAGCACCCCCTACTCTCTAAGGCAATCCCCATATGTTTGTTCATGTGCATGGGTCATTGAGTATAAATTCTTTGGCTACTCCATTTCCTATACTGTGATTTACATCCCCTTGGTTATTCTGTAACTACCTATTTGTACTTCTTAATCTCCTCAGCTCTTCACCTATTCCCTCAAATTCCCCCTCCCATCTGGCAACCATCATTGCTCTCCATATCCATGATTCTGTCTCTGTTCTTCTTCTTCTTTTTTAAGATTTTATTTATTCGTTTTTAGAGAGAGGGGAAAGGAGGGAGAAAGAGCAAGAGAAACATCAATGTGTGGCTGCCTCTCATGCACCCCCAACCAGGGACCTGGCCCGCAAACCCAGGCATGTGCCTTGATTGGTAATCGAACTAGCCACCCTTTGGTTCGCAGGCCGGCACTCAATCCACTGAGCCACACCAGCCAGGGCTGCTTAGTTTGTTTTTTAGACTCAGTTGTTGATAGATATGTATTTTTTTGCCATTTTATTATTCACAGTTTTTATCTTTTTCTTAAATAAGTCTCTTTAACATTTCATGTAATAATGGTTTGGTGATGATGAACTCCATTAGTTTTCTCTTGTCTGGGAAACTTATTACCTGCCCTTCCATTCTAAATGATAGTTTTGCTGAGCAGAACAATCTTGGCTTTAGGTCCCTGCTTTTCGTGACTTTGAATATTTCTTGCCAATCCCTTCTAGCCTACAGATTCTTTTGAGAAATCAGCTGAAGCTCTTATGGGAACTCCCCTGTAGTTAACTTCTTTTCTCTTGCTGCTTTTAGGATTCTCTATCTTACACTTTGGCATTTTAGAATGATGGTTCTTGGAGTGGACCTGTTTGCATCCATCATGTTTGGGACTTTCTGCTTCCTTGATTTGCATGTCTATTTCCTTCACTAATTTAGGGAAGTTTTCTTTCATTATTTTTTCAAATAGGTTTCCAATTTCTGGCTCTTTCTCTTCTTCTGGCACCCCTATGATGCAAATGTTGCAGAGCTTGAAGCTGTTTATACTGTCCTCATTTTGGGGGGATTTTTTTCTTCTTGTTGTTCTGATTGGTTGTTTTTTGGTTGCTTATGTTCCAAATCATTGATTTGATTCTCAGCTTCATCCACTCTATTGTTGATTCTTTGTAAATTTTTCTTTATTTCAGTTAGTGTATCCTTCATTTCTGACTAAACCTTTTTTATGCTGTTGAGGTCCTCATTAGGTTCCTTGAGCATCGTTGTAACCACTGTTTTGAACTCTGCATCTGATAGATTGCTTATTCCAGTTTGTTTATTTTTTTTCCCTGGAGTTTTGGTCTGTTCTTTCATTTGGGCTGTGTTTCTTTGTCTCTTTGTTTTGCCAGCCTCCCTGTGTTTGTTTCTATGTATGAGGCAGAGTTGGTATGACTCCCTGTCTCGGTAGTGTGGCCTAATGTAGCAGGTGTCCTGTAGGGGCACAGCCTCCCCTTTTACCCAAGCTGAGGACTCAAGGTTTACCCTCCGTGTGGTCTGAGTACATTCTCCTCTTACAGTTGAGCCTTGGCCGCTGTTGGCAGGTCAATGGGAGGGATTTACCCAGTAGTCAGCGGCAAGGACTGGCTGTGATCACTGACCACCAACCTCCTCCCTCTGTGGAGGACCAGCTGTGCAGGGGCAGAGTGATGGTGTTCCAACATTATCTGCAGCTTTCCACCAGGTATATAGGCTCTGGTGTTTCCTGGGTAGTGCAAGCCAAGATCAGCTACCACCTGTGTTCTGTCTGGGGCCACCCAGCACGAGCTAGCTACAAAGCAATCTGCAGATGGCTGCTCCTTGTGTTGCCTGGAGGTTGCCAGGTGAAGACAAGCTGTGAACCTAGCCTGGTGCCACTTAGCAAGAGGTACAGGGGCTGCAGGCTCGCTGAAGCCAGCCGTTGCTTGTTTGAGAAGACTTAAGAACATGTGAAGGATGAGCCCAAACCAGTCATTCATGCGGAAAAACCACTGTTAAGATTGTGCGTGGGCCCCGTAAGCTGTGTTGGACATTGCATCAGGGAAACGCCAGGGCTGGCAAACTGTGTGAACTGGGTTGATGGGAGTCTCAAATATGGCTGTCTCCTGCCAGCTCTGTGGTGGTTTTAATACCCAGAAGTTATGGGGATTTGTCTTCCTGGCACTAGGAACCCTGGGCTGGGGGGCCTGGTGTGGGGCTGGGACTCTTCACTCCTGAGATACCCCTCCTGAATATTTATCCACCACACATGGGTGTGCGGCCAGCCGGTTTCACATCTCTGCCCCTCCTACCAGCCTGGATGGATGTGCTTACTTTAATTCTGTAGGTGTTGGACTTTCATTCAACTCAATTTCTGATGGTTCTGAGTGATGGTTGTTCTATAGATTAATTTAATTTTGTTGTGGTTGTGTGAAGGGGTGACCCGTGTTTACCTATACCTCTATCTCAACTGAAAGTCCCCCAGAATCTACATTATATATGATTTTAAAAATAGGTTCCTAGATATCCAAGAAACAAGAGCCCACAATGAAGATCCAAACACAGTAGAACTGAAACAACACCAGCAGGGCTTCCTTTTATTTCTCTGCCAGATGCTGATGACACATTTCCTCAGAGGAAAGGCTATTTGTCAGAATCACAGTTATTCTGGAACACACATGCGTGCCTGAAATCCTAAACCAACAACAGCTGGTTACCTTGTAGGACTGTTAACACTTAAGGCCAATTTTGCTGTTACAATGAAAAGGGCTCAATTACTGCCCTTATATTGCCCACAAAGAATACAGACCAACAGCAAGAGAGGAGACCTATAGACAAGATTGTTATCCTCTAGAAAGCCTTTATTTAAGATTTGTTTGAAAGAAAAATAAGATACTAAGATATAGCATACTAGATAACATAAGTCTATTTTTAGCTTCAATTCAGCCATATAAAATAGAATGAAGATTTAATAAAATTTAAAAGTAAAATGCTATCATCAGTCATGGCAACAATACATTATGCAAGTTTTATCTAAATAGGTTGACTAGTATGAATCTGGAAAGGGAAATCTAGACAGAAAGAACTGTCCCTACAGAAAGACTCAAAAGATAGCACAATAAATAAAGAAACAATAACAAATACACAGTATTGAGGCAATATTTTAAAGTAGTTTAGGGGCTGCTTATTCCTGTTACTATTCATACAGCATCGAAATTATTACAACTTACCAAAGTAATAAAACAGAAAAAGTAAAAGAGCAGATGAACTAGAGGACATGTTTTCAGAATAACCAAATCTGTATAAAGTTTTTAAATGGTTAATCCTTTTGATAGTCAATCTGAGAAAATATGTGGCATGCACTGTTACATTCATTACCTCTCTTCTCACTCCCATTTCTTCAACAGGAGTTCCAAGAGAACAAACAAAGACACTGGTTCCCTAGCAGCTGCCTGCTGTAAGCCCTGCTCTTCGCTCACCTATGTAGAGGCACCAATCTGGTAACTGCCGGTTGTTCACAAGACAACTCTAACCCTCCACAAACTGGCAAACCGAATGGGAGGAAGGGACCAACCACAGAAAAGGTGTGGATGTAGTAGGTGAAACTCATGAAAAAAGAACAGCATTTAATTGTCACAAGAAATAGTAAAGCCCAAAACTGCCCAGAACTACCTGCAAACCCTAGGAAACTCACTAGAATTTGGTGGGAGGACAAACATTTATACAAATTTCATAGAAACTAGTCATATGAAACATTTCATATAACTAGATACGGTTTTACATCAACCTTAAAGATAAAGAACTTTTTCTTCTAAAATTGTTAATCCTTAAAAATAGTATAATTATTCTTTTTTAATAGGATGCTATTTTCAATGACTAGTTAGTTACTCATAAGATTAGGACTGACAAAATCAATTAAACTCTGCTTCAAGTTTGACTCCATGATGCAGTTTTCATGTTTGGCAGCTTTTTAAGACAATGGTTAGATGATTAAATTTGTTTCTGTACTAAATATATTAATAAATATCTTATATTTTAAAAATGAATCAGCCTCCTTGACCAGTGTGGTTCAGTTGGTCTGGCACTGCCCCAAAAAGTAAAAGGTTGCCAGTTCAATTCCTGGTCAGGGCACATGCCTGGATTGCAGGTTTGGCTCCCAGCTGGGGTGCATCCAAGAGGCAACTGATTCATTTTTCTCTCTCACATTGATGTTTCTCTCCCTTTCTTTCTCCCTTGCCCCTCTAAAAATAAATAAGTAAAAACCCTTTAAAAAATGAATCAATCATATTCAAGAAAATGGTAAAATTTTCAAATGATTTTATCTTTTAAAGTAGCACTGTGAAAGTTACAAAGTTCACCAAAATTACAGGTTTTCCCAGTGATTTTTTTCCTTCTGGCTTTTTTTATTAACTATTTTTGATTCATCATGGCTAACTAACATTATGGTTAGCATCATCTAATGTATACAGTGATTCATGATTGCAACACTGTATACTGTTGAAGAAAAACGACCATGTGGGGTCATATGCAAGCGAAAAAAATCGATGTTAGTATTTGTGTAAATGTTCACAACTATTTCCTATAAAAAGAAAGATGCAAGGAGTGAGAGCATTAGCATATACTTAGCACAAACATAGATTTTACTCACCAGTTTGATAGCTACATATTCATTGGTGTAGAGATTTTTACCTAGGGGAAAAGCAAATGTATGTTTTAGTGACATTTATTCTGGAAAATGCAAAGCAAAATCGTAGCTTACAGGTCATGAGAAAGGTCACATTCCCATATATGAAATATGATTTGAAAGTAAAAAGCTAAACAGAGATGATGAGACCCAGCAAGACAAAAATAAAAACAGCTTGAGTGAATGAAAATTTACGTTAGATATGGGAATTTTTTTAAAAAGAAAAGAACTCTCTTTTTCTCTCTCATATATACAGGTTTTGTTATTTAACATTTTCCAACCATTAAACCATGAGGCCAAGATAAAAAAGCCAGAATTTCAAAGATACAGAAGTTTTTAACTCTTGGCACAATAAGCACAAACCCTCGCTTTTCTAACTCACTGACAAATAGGGATACTGAAATCATCTTTTTGTGCCTAGCAACAAACACAATATCTCAGCAGTCCCCAACCTTTCTGGCACCAGGGACCAGTTTCTTGGAAGACTGGTGGGGCAGGTGGAGCTCAGGTGAGCTTAGCTCCCTCACTGGCTATGGAGGTTTGGGGAAGGAGACAGAAAGGTGGAGCTCCAGTGAGCTTCGCCGGCAGCCTGGTTCCTAGGTTGGGGACCCCTGTAGTATCTGATGTACAATTGGTAACAGATGTTTGCTAAGGAAAACCAAGTTGACTTGATATAGAGAGAAAGTTCTTCTGAGAGAGTTCCAGGGCAATAAAAAAAGAAGGCTAGTTTAGCCCTGGCTGCTGTGGCTCAGTGGACTGAGTGCTGGCCTGTGAACCAAAGGGGCACCGGTTTGATTCCCAGTCTAGGGCACATGCCTGGGCTGCGGGCCAGGTCCCCAGTATGGCGTGTGTGAGAGGCAACCACACATTGATGATTCTCTCCCTCGTTCTCCTTCCCTTGTCCCCTCTATAAAAATAAATAAAATTTTAGAAAAAGACGAAGAAGGCTAGTTTAGAATCAGATTATGGGTAATCCTAAACGCAAACACAGGAGTTTCAACTTCACTATGCACCTTGCTGTGAACCACCAAAGGTTTTGTGCTAAGAGAAAACACATAATGGTGAAAGTTGTATTTTTTAAATACTAATTTGGTCCCAATGTGTACGATAAAAGAGAGGATACCCAGAAGTAAGATAAATAGCAAGTTTTTATAGCAGAACATTTAAAGATTAACACCTACCACATAAAGTGTGATTATGAAGATTACATGAGTTAGAATATGTCAAAGTCCTTTGTAAACTCCAAGATGCTGGATAAATCTAATTTTTATTACTTCTATTATCATTGTAGGTATGAGGCAATAATTTCTGAAAGAGAATGACTTAAAAGTAGGATTTATAATCAAGGTAATTTTAAGAAAAATTTAGCCACTTCTGGATTACATATTAACATGAGGGATGAGGAAAAGAGAAGGGTCCAAATGAGGCTCAATCAGTGCAGATGAGAGAGAACCCACAGAGCAGACAATGACCATTCCACTCCACCATGATGCCTTCCTCCACGTTCTCACTAAACCAAAAAATAATAGACAAATTGAGAAATACTCATCTTCAGTTTTCATGTCTGTATAAAAGAATACAATCACAGAAGCATAATAAAGGAGACAGTGCGTCACATCAAACATGATGACTTACGTTTCACAAAATAGTAGCTTGCTTGTATTTGCGTATTTTCTGGGGGGCACCAAAAGAACTGAACACATGTCACCCTCTTGGAAAGTAACTATCTTTACACCTAAGAAGCACTGGCAGTAACTAGATAATTCTCTTCAGCAATGTATTACTAGAATAGACTCCTTTGCCAGGGGGCATCATTAAAACAGAACAGGCAGACACAAAATCTTTCCAAGTGGGAAGCTAGAGAGTTGCTCAACTGCTATCCTCAGTGATAGATAGTACACAAAAATTTTGCTCTGGAAGATGCCCTGGCCAGGTAGCTCAGTTGGTTAGAGCATTGTCTCAATACACCAAGGTTGTGAGTTCAATCCCCAATCAGGGCACATGCAAGAACCAACCAAAGAATTCATAAACAAGTGGAGGAACAAACTGGTCTTTTCCTCCTCCCCCTCCAAAAACCAATACATAAAAAAAAATTTTTTTAATTTGCTCTGGAAGAATTTAACTACATCTTAAAATCCCGCCCATTTAAAATTAATGATTATTTCAGCTAAATATTGATATATATGAATACATATTGATATATGACATATATAGTAACTGTGAAAAAAGCAGGGAATTTAAAGTACAGAAAAATACCCTTGATATGATGGCACAATCCTAAACACTCAAAGCTTTTAGTGTCTGTTACATAAAATCCACAATGCTTCCCAAGCTCACTTCCTGGCTACTAATGGGAAAAAAAAAAAACTGCATTAGATAGTAGTTTGGAGCTTTACATCTAAACCCAGCCCATTTGAAGCAGCAGTCCTGCATGTGATGCTGCCAGTAAAACCTGCTGCATGAAGACTTCCTGTTTCAGTAAGACACCTACAGAGACAGCGTTTACCATAAGCTTCATCAGACACAGCATTATTTCAAAGAACTAGCAGGTCTCAACTCACAGTCACACTGATAAAGGAACATAGAGCCTCAGGTTCTCAGTTTTAGTTAGATATCCAGCTGTCAACACTTTCTTGCCCTAAAGTGAAAGCAGTACATTGATAATTACTACCTAGAACGTGTGAAAAACAAAATCCAGTAAACATCTTAAGGTAAGTTAGTAGTTAAAACAAGAAACCACTTTTCTGTAATTCAAGACTGGCTACTATGTCTATTTAGGGCAAAGAGAACAGGCTAGCCTATTACCTCCACTAGCCAGGGAGCATCTCTCTAAGTGGGCAGTATGATCAGGGGCACTACACCTTTAAAGAAAAAAGCCAGAGGTCCTTCTCACTTATATTATGCTCATTCTACTAGTGTGTTAGCACACTGTACAGAAACATTGCCCCAATGGTTAGCCAGAGGTCCCTCTCATTTATATTATGTTCCTTCTACTAGTGTGTTAGCACACTGTACAGAAACATTGCCCCAATGGTTAGCCAGAGGTCCCTCTCATTTATATTATGTTCCTTCTACTAGTATGTTAGCACACTGTACAGAAACGCTGCCCAATGGTTGGCAGTTAGCAGCAAGGATAACGAAACTTGGAGAGTCCATCTGACTCCAGGACTCGCACTTGTTTCAGTTCGTTCCATCTGCAGATCCTAAAACTTTGCAAATTTATTGAAAAATCTTAACAAGGTCCTAAAAGCACAACATATCAGTTTTTCTGTTTCTTTGGGGCTTGGGTCTTGGGTCTTGGCTAATACAGACAGCTCCATTTATTCAAAATGCTAAGATTTCCTAAGAAACTATAAATAAAAAAGTAACATTTTATATTACAATGACTTCATTTTCAACAAGAGAACACTTTTAAATCTCCTGTTGTGTCTTAAGCCTACATCCTTTCAAATGAACAATTTTCAAAAATTTTTAATGTAGCAGAACCACATCTTGCAAACAAAACCTTATTAAAAACATAGTATGTTGGTAGCAGAGAAAGAGAGAGTCCTGCTTGCTCACTTTTCCTTTCCCGGTCTCCTGTAGTGGGAAATCAGGGCTCTGAGACTTGGTGGAACATGACAGAAACCAACCGCTTTAGAGAACATGCACCTGTAAACTGTTAATGATCGCAACTGCCCAAAACAGAACTGCCTGCAGAGGCTGACGCTACAAATTCCAATTTAAGTTCATTAGTGATAGATAGTTAAGTAATTCAGGTAAGAACAATTTGCAGAGAAGCTGTCATGTACACCCTACTTTAGTCACAAAAGTTAGTGTCTTATTTTAGAAGCCAAGGAGGATTGTGTCACAGGACAAGCTGCTATCCTTAGCCAATCTACCTCTGCCAGAAACACCCTTCTGTGCATATTTCACCAGATACCAAAGAGGGAAAAAGAGTAAAGGAGTCAATTCTTGGTGCCTCCATTTTCTTGTTTGCAATTAAAAACATTCTCTAGCAATATCCTATTTCACAAGGATAATATGAAAATTATTAAACATAGGTACATAGCTATTTCATGTGAAAGAAATGTCACCTATCTACTTATTCTTGCAACTAGGAAGGAAAACAAGCCGTTATTTGTAGACTAGGGATATACATTTTCTTAATTCTGGAGGAATAGAATCATTTGTATCTCGATACTTACATGATTCTTTCTAGGCCTGATTCGGCAGAAGAATCAAAACTTAAAAAACAAATCCTCAAGAATGTTCCCCATGTTTCTCAATTAATAAAAAACAACCTGCAGGTCTGTTTCCAGTTCTTTTGTGTTCTCCTACCTTTCATCCATGACCAATCTTCATCAATCTTCCTTTCTCAAATATTCAAAATTTCTTTCTATTGAGGCAATATACACAAGTAACAATAGAAATAATCTTTCCATTAAAAAATAGACAAAGGCCACCAAGAAGCAACTCTTAGAAGAAATATAAATCGATGTGTAAAAATGTTCACCTTCCCCCATGAACTAATATACATCTAGTAAGGTACCATTTTCCGCATCCGACTGACGCAGATGAAAAGATTCTTGATAATGTTCAGGGGTTTTGCAGGAGTAGGGAAACCACCAAAGAAATGTGCACACACAAGGGAACGGAAACCATCCTTCTGGGGGGCTAGCTGATGATGTGTGAGAGAACTGCAGACGTGTATATCCGGTGACTTGGAGAGTGCTTGTCCAGAATTTGTCCTAAGAAAAATAGCCAAGTTTGGACTACAGAAATGTACTACAAGTATGTTCAAATATAACATTGTTTATAATATTAAAAAACAGAAAAAAAGTGTATGTCTTTGGAGATACTTCTAAAGTAGAATTTGAAGAATTAAAAAAAAAATTACATGGTTATTTTTGACCCCTTCCCTCAAATCACGCCTATAGTCTACTTCTGAAACTCCTCCCTAATCCATTCCTTCCTCTCCGTCTCACTTTCATTTTCAGAGCTAAGAACTAAGACAGGCCTGGACATTTCTGACCTGAACTATAAAGGCAAACACACATTCTTAAGTGACCATTACATGCCATACACAATAAAAGGAGTTGAGACTGTGAAGATTTAATAAAGCAAAGTCCTACCATCAGTCTATCTGGAGACAGAGACGGAGGAAGATGATGCAATGTGACAAGGGCTACAAGTGCTAGAGCAAAATCCAGGAGATGGCAATCTCTTTCCTATCTGATCTAATCTCCTCACTACCTGAATTATCTTTCTAGAATACAAACCAGAGCATATCACTCATCTGCTGTAAAATCCTGGTGATTCTACTCCACTGCCTATAGGATCAAGTCCAAATGCTTTAATACCATGCAAACACTTCACAATCTGGTCCCAACCTGCCACATAGCTTCATCTATTACTTTTTCTTCACTTCACACCCCCGCACCCAGCCATGTATAACTAGTTGCTGCTCTCATAATACGCTAAGCAATTTCACAACACCTAGTGTTTGTGCATCCTCCTGTTGCCAGACAGCCCTTCTTCCTCGTGCCAAACCAGTGGGAAGTCCTGTCCTACTCTCCATTTCTGAAGCCTTCATCGGTCTTCTCTGCCAATGTAGTTTTTACATAATCTATTATAATACTTATCACTTTGTATTATAATTTGTTTCTTTTCCCTCTATCACTAGACTGTGAGATTCTTAAGGACAGAAAATGTATTTTGTTATTTCCAAAATTTAGCAAGATGGCAAACATTTAAGAACTATTTGTTAAATGGATAATGAAGTAAAAACAGATTTGCAGAAAACCAAAATGTACTAACCATAACATTACATTTTTGGTTCAGTATGGAATCCAGGGGTCCACCCAAACATTAAAGCCATTACCTAAGCTCCTGGTTTTTTCTCCCCTCTTCCTATTCATCTAGCTATCTATCCATTCATTCCACAAATAACAGTAAATAATACAGGTAGATTCCCTACCTTCCAATGGGCGTATATTTGAATAAGAAGAGACAATTAACAGGTAAACAACTATATTAAATCAATTCAGATAGTGATAATGTGATGAATAAAATAAAGCAGTTTCATGGGATGGAATATAGCTAAGAGAGAAATGTGCTACTTTAAAATGGAAGGGGTATCCTGGCCAGATAGCTCAGATGGTTAGAGCATTGTCCTGATATGCCAAGGTTGTGGGTTTGATCCCCAGTCAAGGTACATACAAGAACGAATCAATGAATGCATAAATAAGTGGAATAACAAACCATTGTTTCTTCCTCTCTCTCTAAAATTCATCAAACAAATAAAATGGAGGTGGGAAAGAAATCATAGAAAGTTTCTCTGAAATTGTAACATAAAAGCTGAGGCCTGAAGAATGAGAAGTAACCAGTTAAGCAAAATTTGGGGGAAAAAACCTGCAGGCAGGAGGAATATTAATTACAAAAGCTCTAAAGCAGAAAGGCACCTGGCTGTTTGAGAGACAGAGAGACAGTGAGGCTGGAACAAGAAGTGAGCCTGAAGAAGCAGCAAGACCCTGCGAACAGTGCCCTTGGTGGGGGACCGAGGCTACCCTGCCTTGAGTTTGGAATCCCCTAGTTTACATCTTCCTGTTGCCTGTACAATCTTCTACTTATGAATATCAGAGCAAGAGAATGCCAGATGGGTATACAGCGCACCCCCTTGTTAGAAAGATGTCAAATGATTCTGAAAGTACCTTTTCTGGTTTCTGTTGATAAAAAGAATTCCTAGATACAATGCTGTAAGAATATGATCCCAGGGCTAATGAAAACCTGATAAGCACACAAGAATAAAACCACTTGAAAAGAAAGACAAGTTCTTTCTACTGACTACAAAGCAAGTCAAAATGAGAACAAAATTATCCTGGATTCATGACAGAAAATAAAAGACAACACTCAACTACTCTGAAAATATACACGGGCTACAAATTTATCCTTTATCCTTTTAACTGAGTGGATTTTTCCATTCCCGTGTACACTTAGAGATAATATAATACAAATCTAGACCTAAGTGAATGGAACAGAGTTCCAGTTTTCATTGACCAAGGTTTTTCTTCAACTTTATAGAAATTAAAAACAATTTTATGATGTTTTGAGAATACATGGAATTTTATGCATTCTAATCTGCCTTTCTGCAGTAATTTTGTGCATGTTTATGTCATAATCTATTTAATTCAAGTACTACCATGATGTTAGAGCAAAGTCAATCCATTGTGTAAATGAATGCTCACAGAAGTGGCTGCTACGGCAGCTCAGTAGTCACTAGGAACTTGGGCAGCGTGAAATTACACATCCTACTCCTATTCTCTGCGGCATCTGCAGGCTTTGCTGTCCCAAACAGGAACACGTCACTAAGTGTGAAGAGCCTTTCATTATCCTACTCAGGTCTTAAAAATTCCAGGATGCCAGTCTTCTACCAGCAAAAATAAATTCATTCTCAGCATTCCCAAATTCAATTCTGCACCCAGTGATCTCTGGCTAGTCTAGTGATGTTTCCCTGAATTTCTCTACAGGGGATCAAAGGTAAGACTTTTTCCCTCTTCTTTTGCAGAATCATCAGAGGTAGCAGAGGTAAGAAGTAACTATTACCTTATGCTCCTATACTCCCATTCCCCTAAGGGCCAAAGTCTCTTACAAGAGATCTTCATAATAATCCATAGAGCCAATGTTTATGAAGAAAAAGAAAACACTTTAGCCTCAAAGAGAACCTCTTCACATTCTCCAAGCTGACGCCCAACTTCATACATTTGTAAGATCTTTCATTTTCTCTTCCCTAATCATCTAGGAGGTGAATTATAAATAAATACCCAATATGCCTCCTTCTCAATTTCATATCTTCAAACTGGTGTATTTTGTCATTATTCATCATCTCACTTATAAATTTATACTTGAAATACAAAAATCTAGTTCCTTGTTGGAGAAAAAATTTGCATAATTTCTTCCTAAAGTTTCAGTTAAATCCTGATGCTGAGACTTCCAGGAAGAAATGCAAACACAGTATCACCTGGAAAGCCTCTCTAAACAGGATGCATATCCTACATCCTCGCAGATTAAATTTGGATATTACTGCCTTATTAGGGGCAGGGTGTGAATTAAAACAACACCTTCCTTCCTTCTCAAGGTGTGGGGTTCAGGAGCCAACAATCTAGAGTATCTGGGAGTCTGTTAAAAAGACTGAATTTAGGGCTCTACCTCTCAGACCAACTAAACGAGAATCTCCATTTTATTGCAATCTACACGCAGATCTCCTTACATCATAAAATCTCAGAATTGGTGGGAAATTTAAAAGCCTATATTCACAGAGATAAACCTTGCATAACAATAACAGATAATGACTCTCCCATTCACAAATTCTTCAGTCCTTGTAACAACAGGTCTTCCTTAAAAGAATTTCCCATAAAATTATAAACTGTTTGTCTTGAAACACACCACAGCTCATCACAGCTGCTGCTGTTGTTAGGGGAAATCACCGATACAACCAAGTTCTTACCTAGTCTGAGCTCTCCGAAGTTCCCACACCCTATCTTCTTGCCAACCCTGAAGTTGGGTCCCACCATAAGAACCCCAGAGGATGCTGAGGAGCCGGACGGTCGGGAGCAGTGTGTGCTCCTTTGTGCCATGGGTTTGGTGGTCCGTTGCTTTTCATCCTTCTCCCTATTGGGATGGTCCATGATCCTACACGGCAGAGTGTCTCCACAATGAGTAGCCTCAGGCTGTACAACTCTCTTCAATACAAAAGTAGGTCCAAATAAACCGGAGTCAGAGAAAGGTAGGAAGTTCTTTTGGCACCATATTTATGTTTCTAATATATCTCCAAGGGATGAAAAACCATTGGATTGTTCTTGTAGGACATGTAGTCGGTAGGTCTCAAGCATAGGAGGATATTTTGTAACCTAGGTAAAGATCAAGAAAACATAGAGTTAAAAATTTAATTTTTAAAACAAATCGAGAAAGTTACCACTAATTAGGATGGTTCTTATCAAAAAATGAGCAAAGTAAATAGCTTCCTAAAATGAGTTCTGGTTTTATATCCTCCAACAGTTCAGCCATCTGGACTAGTTATTCATCAGGTAACGTAAGCTCAGAAGGCTGTACACCATGGCAGCTACAGGAACACACAAGCCTTTAATGTAAAATGCTCTCTTCTAATACTGCACATGTGACCCAAAAGGAAGTTATCTGTCGGCTTTTTATCACTGGCTAACACAAAGATAAGCGAGGGTTAAACCTAGTTAAATAAACTGAGGACAACTGAAAGGTCTTCCTTTTAATTTGGACAGAACCTGTAAGAAACAAGGTTACTCACTGCCCCCCACCCCAACCCCACCGTTTATCAAGCACTGACAGCAATCACACAACCGCAAACAAGTTACTGAATGACAGAGACACGTCCACAAAGGACTTTCCAAAACCCTACTGGTACCGAGCAGTCCTAGACTAAACTAAATCTTTGGAAAGCTCAACTTTTGGTCTGGTTTTCATTGTGGACTGTGTAAACAAAGGCAGAGAGCAGCTGGAAGCTGATCTTGTGTACAAATCCAAAGTGAAAATAAAGCTGAGACACAAAAAAAATCTTAAACAAACCTCATCCCTATGGAAATTCTCCAGAGTCCCAAGTCAGGACCAAGCCCAAGAGAAAAGTTTACACTGAGATAATTTTGATGCTTTTATTTTCTTCTTCTTTTTTTTTTTTTAAAGATTTTATTCATTTATTCCAGAGAAAAAGGGAGGAAGAAAGAGAGGGAGTGAAACATCAATCACACGCCCCCAGCAGGGGACCTGGCCAGCAACCCAGGCATGTGCCCTGACCAGTAACGGAACTGGTAACCTTTTGGTCCACAGGCTGGAGGGCGCTCAATCCACTGAGCCACACCAGCCAGGGTTGATGGTATTTTTGATAACTCAGGTGCGTATCCTTAACAAAAAAAATATTCTTAAAATTAACACATACTGCCCTGCCTGGTGTAGCTCAGTGGATTGAGCGTGGGCTGCGAACCAGGTATCGCAGATTTGATTCCCAGTCAGGGCACATGCCTAGGTTGCAGGCCATGTCCCCCAGCAACCACACATTGATGTTTCTATCTCTCTTTCTTCCTCCCTTCCCTCTCTAAAAATAAATAAATAAAATCTTAAAAAAAATTAACATATATTTATATTTCACTTTCATTAAATATTTCCCTTAAAACTTTAAGGAAGAAGAGAATTATAACTGGTTATTATCATATAAATAATATACAATAAAGCAAAAGTATCTAGTCTGTAAGTTTCTTATGCACACCTGTGAGCTGACACTACAAATGGGTACATAGTCCAAGAATATGTTTACTCAATTATAGTAGTAAAAATTGTTTATTCTCATCTTTTCTGTTTTCTTTGCATTATTAAAACTGCACAATAACTTTAGGCTTCCACACAGCTAATCATTAACAAAATATACTTCTTTGAATCCAGATAATACATGTACATTCATAACGTAAACTAAAGAAAAAATCAGGGTGATGAGAGGAGGCCAGCAATTACTGCTTTTCCTCCATGAGTGACATTATGAATTTATATTTTTCCTCATTCTTTTTCAGATTTCCAAATGTAGCAAATATTCTCTGATTATCTTTTTTGTTCACCCAAAGTTCCTCAAACAACATTAGTAAGAAAACGGAAATACAATTTAAGATGTTTTCTTTAGACAGTCCCATCCTAACTGGTGGGAGTGTGTCTCTGTATGAGAAACTGTCAGGCTATAGTTTCTTCCCTTATACTACAAAAATTTTTGAAGACAAAGTCTTAGCCTATCCAAACAATTTTGAGCATTCAACTAATTTCCAAATTTTCATAAATTACTGTATCATTCATATCGTAGTCTCATAGTTGTAAGATTTGGAAAACTGTACTACCTTTCTGTTGCCCTTTATACTTTTATTTGTATTCACTGTTACACTAACAGATGGAGGTTATTTTTATAATACCTGTCATTAACGTTCTCCTTTGCACTCAGATTCAAGTCACATTAGGGGGAATAGTCAGACACAGCTCTTCTTTTCCAGGAATACTTGCGTGTATGCATCAGACAAATATACACAATATTTGCAAGGTTAGAAACCTGCAGAAAGCCTGAAACTGCCTTCAGCTGGAAAAAGAATGATTTTAACAGGGGCTTCTAGACCAGAACAGTACCTTTACTTCCTACATATATGGCAAAAGCTCACATTTAAGATACCAATTTTCAAATCTATGCTTGGGACATTAGTACAGTCTCATCCATAGTTAATGACAAATGAATAATATTCAGTATCACTTTATGTGGCACCTCTCATATAAGAAAGCAAACTAAACAACTAAAATTTTAAAAATCCTTTTTCTTTATCACCATCCACTGCTGGAAACAAATTTCTATTCTTTAAAATTTGTATTTATTTGTATTTAGAGAGAGGGGAAGGGAGGAAGAAAGAGAGGGAGAGACACATCGATAGGTTGCCTCTCACATGCACCACAAACAGGAACCGAACTGGCAACCCAGACACGGGCCCTGATGGGGAATCTAACCAGCAACCCTTCACTCTGCTGGACAGTGCCCAGCAGAGCCACACTGCCCAAGGCTCACAACTGATTTCTGCTTCTCAGTTACAAACTCGCTAGCTTGTCATTTGAGTCCCTTCAATATCAACTCCTTATTTAAATTCATGTTTCAGAAAGCTAGTGAATAAACACAAAGAACACCTATTCTTAGCTCTTAACTCCTCTGTCTTAAATTTAAGGACTGACTCACATCCTTCTTCCTTTGTGAAAACTTTAATAATCAATGCATCATTAACACTTGGAGTACAACTATCTATGCCAATTATTAGACATGTACCACCACATTTACTGATATGTAGTCTAATAGCTGATTTGGTTATAAACCTTTGAAGTTAAAGATCTAGTCATGTAAGCCCTGGCTGGGTAGCTCAGTTGATTAAAGCATTGTCCCAATACATCAAAGTTGGGGGTTTAATATCTGGTCAGGGCACATACAAGAAGAAACCAATGAATGCATAAATACACGGAACAACAATCTCTCTCTCTCAAAAATAATAAATAATTTTATAAAAGAACTTGTCATATTTCCCTAAGTTGCTTGCATATAATTGATACCAAATACTGAGTAATAACTATGATAGTCTTGCTTAACAGAAAATGAACTGCCAGTGACATAACCAAATAATAAAAGTAAACAGAACCCTAACTTACCTTAAGAACTCCTACAGATCTACCCTAGCTGGTATGACTCAGTGGACTGAGTGCTGGCCTGCAAACTAAAAGGTCACAGGTTCGATTACCAGTCAGGGAACATGCCTGGGTTGCAGTCCAGGGCCCCAGTTGGGGCATGTGAGAATCTGATGTTTCTCTCCCTCTCTTTCTCCTTCTCCCTCCCTTCCTCTCTCTAAAAGTAAAGAAAAAAAAATCTTAAAAGAACTCATAGAATTCCTCTAGCAGGAAGTTAGTGTTATTTCACTTGAATTTAACAGTGTGAAGATACAAGCTAGTTAGGATTTCCAGGATATTAAATAGTTTATTTACAGTTACTGAAAGACAGCAGGTAAAAAGTTTGCTCAAGAACCGGGTCAAAGAGAATACCCATGGTAGTAAGTTATATTTTAACATTATTTTTAAAAAATGGCTTCTAAGGACAGCAGTAAAGGACAAACTACATGCTTATATTATTTCTCCTTTTTAAATAGTAAAAACAAGGAGGAAAAGGAGAGAAATTATATCAATATAATAAACAGAAATCACTTAAGTATCTATTAAACATGTTAATGTTACGATGAATACATATATAAATTTTTAGAGTCATACCAGCAAGTTCCTTAAGAAGATTAATTCTAGTACTTTCTTTTTTTTTATTTTAATTGTTGTTCAAGCACAGTTTTCTGTCCTTTACTCCATCCCAGCCCTCCCCACCTCCCTCCCATTTCCACCCCCCCAGTTTTTGTCCATGTGTCCTTTATACTTGTTCCTGTAAACCCTTCCCCTTTCCCCCTGAAATTCCCTCTCCTCTCCCCTCTGGTCACTGTCAGCCTGTTCTCTATTTCAGTGTCTTTGGTGATATTTTGCTTGTTTGTTTGTTTTGTTGTTTAGGTTCCTGTTAAAGGTGAGATCATATGGTATTTGTCTATCACCACCTGGCTTATTTCATGTTAATTCTAGTACTTTCTGTCAATTAAGGCATGCCTGAATTAAAGGGAAAAATATTTTTTAAGGTATGAGACCCAACATATTCTTTGTTATCAGAAGTTATTTAAATAGCATAATCAATAAAATATATTAATAAAATAAAACCACAATGATATCACCTCAAAAAAAAGTTTATAACTTTTTTCCAGAAACTGTTTATACCCTTCCCAGAAGGCATCACTACTTAGTGAATAAAAATAGATTTAGACAAATGGCTTTCTTGACTGAGAAATGATAAAAGCTCTCTAGCAGATTAAAGAATTGCTACCTATAGTGAAATCAACAAGTCCGAGTCTGCCGGGTTTACATTAGAGGTAAAAAATATGACTATCTTTAGAAGCAGTCAGTGAAAAGCTGTCTTTCACAGACTGCTCTGTATGATATGTTATAGCATTCCATCGCATTGAAATGGAAGGAATTTATGCCTCTAATAACTACCAAACTGAGACAACATATTAAAGACAGAGGTCCAAAACAAGAGTGACTTTGGCCAAAAGTCACTCTCTTTAAGGCAGCAATAGATGCTTTTATGGAGAGAGAGGCACAGTCTACCAGGAATGAAATGACTGAAGTAAATGTATTGCTTTATGTCATAGTATTTTGCCAAGCTGCTTTAAGTCTAAAAAAAATTAAATTATATTATAAAATTATCAAAGAAAATATTAAGGAAGTATAGCTGTAAGTCTGTTAAGTGAAAATAAATCACTGATTTACAGTTTATTTCAAATTCTCATATACTGCTGCTGTCAAAAATGAGGCATATAGCCTGGCTGGCGTAGCTCAGTGGATTGAGGGCAGGCTGCAAACCAAAGAATCGCAGGTTCGATTCCCAGTCAGGGCACATGCCTGGGTTGCAGGCCACGGACCCCAGCAACCGCACATTGATGTTTCTCTCTCTTTCTCCCTCCCTTCCCTCTCTAAAAATAAATAAATAAAATCTTTTAAAAAATGAGGCATATAAATATTGAAATTTTAAAGTCCAAATACAGGCAGCCTTTGTTGAGTCAAAACAAGAGGCTGCCGGGCTTCCCCATCTCTTTCCTGATGTAACTTAGGGTGAGACTGTGTATTGGTGCAGGAACGCTGGGTTAGGTGGTCAGTGCATGTTGAACTTTCAAGAGTCTCCAAAATGACCAGACTCTCGCTTCTATTGCTTCATCTGCCACCTGTCTGCTTTGGTTCTAATGCTTACAAACTCTTGGTCACAAGTTTCAGCTTCAGGTATCACTTCTCACACCAGTGTCCAAAATCCAAATGAAAGGCACTAGCAAAACAGCATCTGTTTTTTTGTAAGAATAAAAATTCTTCCCAGAGCTCCCAGCAAAATTCCCCTGATGTTGAACTGTCATCAGTGTTTGCAATAATATCTGATATTCCCAGTGTAAGCTTCTCGAAGAATGGTATCAAAGCCTAACCTGATGTTTAGAACACAGGATAAACTAAGAGCAGTGTAACACCCAAAGAAGGTGATCAGTAAACATTCAGTAAAAATGACATCTGCATGTGTACCTGTCGGGTGTATGCTAAAAATCCATCAAAAATCACAGGACAATAAAAAAAATTATAGGACAGGCTCTTTCTTGGTTGGGGGCCGTCCCGCACCTAAGGCAGGAAGATGGTGGCCACAAAGACAATGAAAATGTCACTGGAGTCAGTGAACTCTAGGCTCCAACTTGTTAGGAAAAGTGGAAAGTGTGTGCTGGGGTACAAGCAGACTCGGAAGATGATCAGACAAGGCAAAGCAAAACTGGTCATCCTCACCAACAACCTTCCAGCTCCGAGGAAGATAAAACAGAGTGCCATGCCATGCTGGCCAAGACTGGTGTCCATCACTGCAGCTGCAATACTATTGGACTGGGCACAGTCCAGTACGCACACTATCCATCACTGATCCAGGAGATTCTGATGTCATCGGAGGTATGCCAGCAGAGAGTGGTGAAAAGTAAATCATGCACAATTTTCCTTTAACAAAACTGCCCACAGCTTGGTTAAAAAAAAAAAAAGTTATAGGGCAATTTTTAACTCGCTTTAACTTTCTTAAAAAGGACACATTAAAAAAACTCATTTTACTGATCAAAATTGATTCATTCTAGCCAAAGTGCATCATGGGAGTGCTAGTATTAAAGGAAAGAATGTTTACAGATTCTGTTATAATTACTGTTTCTCTTTTCCACAAATTTCAATTATTAATGTCTTTAATTCTTACCCCCCCAACTCTCACCGCTCAGTCTATTTCCACCTGACCATTATTTTTTCCAGTTTTTAATATACAAATAACATAACAATGTATTAGTTTAAGGTGTAATGATTGAACATAGGTATATATTGTTTTGGCCAAAATGTCCATTACATTATTTCTGTACAATGGCTCTAGTAGTGCTTCGTTGTCTTTAACTTTGTTTGAAACAACTTAGTTAGATTGTATAGTGACAGCTGTCATTTCGTCATGCATTAAAAAAATCAAAATTGGTGAATTTTTGTGTAGCTATTTTAATATTAAAGATGGAGA
The DNA here is from genome assembly GCA_004024845.1 of Tonatia bakeri. NCBI lineage: Eukaryota > Metazoa > Chordata > Mammalia > Chiroptera > Phyllostomidae > Tonatia > Tonatia bakeri. Next base: position 45,832 of record PVIA01008639.1, read on the forward strand.
AGATATGTAACATTTTTTGGTATATTACGCTTTATTATTTCAAGAAAGGTAAAAATGCAAATGAAATGCAAAAAAAGATCCGTGCAGTGTATGGAGAAGGTGTTGTGATTAATCAAAGGTGTCAAAAGTGGTTTGAGAAGTTTTTTGTTACTATTGACATTTTGGCCAAATAATTCATTGCTGTTGGAGTGTCTTATGCATTGGAAGATGTTTAGCAGGACCCCTGGCCTCTACCCACAAGAAAAGCCAATAGTGGGAGATGGCTGTCATACTCAAAATATCCAAATCAATAAAGTTACTGGTGAAAATAAAAAATGTGTCTTTTATTTTACAGAAAAAATCTAACTGACTTTCTGGCCAACCCAATACTATGAAACAACTGCTAAGTTTAGTTAACACCCATCACCACACATAAATTTTTCTTGTGATGGTAACATTTAAGATTGACAGCAACTTTCAGATATATAACACAGTACTGTTATCTACAGTCACTGTGCTGCACACTGTATCCTCAGAACTTATAACTGGAAGCTTGTATCTTTTAACGACTTTCACTCATCTTACCTTCCTCTTCCTAAGAGCACCCCTTCCCACCCCTGCTTCTGGCCACACCAATCTATTTTCTGTTTTCATGAGTTCAGTTTTTTAGATTCCACATATTAGCGAACCTGCACTCACCAATATCTGTCCTTCTCTGTCTGACTTATTTCACTCACAGTATCGGTCCTTCTCTGTCTGACTTATTTCACTCACAGTATCTGTCCTTCTCTGTCTGACTTATTTCACTCACAGTATCTGTCCTTCTCTGTCTGACTTATTTCACTCACAGTATCTGTCCTTCTCTGTCTGACTTATTTCACTTAGCACAATGCCCTCAAGGCCCATCCATGTTGTCAAAAATGGCAGGATTTCCTTCATTTTTATGGCTGAATACTATTCCAGTTCGTGTATGTTTACCACATATTTATTTATTTATTTATCCACTGATAGACACTTTAGCTGTTTCCATGTCTTGGCTATTGTAAATAATGCTGCAAAGAACATGGGAGTGCAGGTAACTCTTTGAAATAGTGATTTCCTTTCTTTCGCTTAAATGCCCAGAGGTAAAACTGCTGGGTCTTATCTTAGCTCTATTCATAATTTTTTGAGGAACTTCCACACTGTTTCCCATAGTGGCTGCACCAATTTATATTGCCACCGACAGTGCACCAGAGTTCCCTTTTCTCCACGTCCTCACAGGCACTTATCTCTTGTCCTTTTTATGACAGCCATTGTAACAGATGCGAGGTGGTATTTCAATGTGATTCTGACTTACGTTTCCCTGATGATCAGTGATACTGAGCATCATTTCATGTACCTATTAGGCATGTGTGTGTCTTTAGAAAAATGTCTATATTCAGTTCCTCTGCCCATTTTTCATTCAAGCTATTTGAGTTTTCTTCTGTACTGAGTTTTAGAGTTCTTTATACATTTTACTTTTTTAATAAATGAATTGTAGTTTATTCTTATATTTGTACATTGAATATACAAATATTTACTGTAGTTACAAATAATTACTGTAGTTTTTTTACTATTTTTCTTTTAAACTCTGTACTAGACTTATAAATTAGCCACCATCATTACATTACAGCATTATGAATTTAAATATACACTTATCATTACCACTGAGATTTATATGTTCACGTTTTCCTGTTACTAAATAGCATCCTTTAGTTTCAGCTTGAATAAGTCCCTGTACAATTTGGCTGGTCTAGTGGTAAGTGAACTCCTTAAGTTTTTGCTTGCCTGAAAATTTTTTTATCTCTCCTTCAAACCTAAAGGACTCCTAACCTCAGTGAGAACTTTTATGACCTTTTTAATCTTTATATAAAATCTTTATAATTTTTATAATCTTTATCAGGTAAATCACTTATCTCTGCTTCATTAAAGTCTGTTTCTGAAGTTTTATCTTGTTATTTTGTTTGGAAAATATCTCTACTTCTTCATTTTCCTTGACTCTCTGAGTTGGTTTTCTGTGTATTAGATGAAACAGCCACCTCTCCCACTCTTGATGGAGTAGGTCTGTAGAAAATGAAACTGATCATTCAACCAGACTCTAGCTATTTGCTGTCACTGAAATCTTTGTGATGGTTCAACCAGCTTTCTTTGTTCTTAGTGGCTCTCAGTAGATGAGGGTGTGCCAAGACCTGTCAGTGTCCCAAAGGGGAGGATCTCAGTCCATCACCCAGTTAACCACCCAGATGCAGGCTAACTGGAAATGGGACCCTCGGGCAGCAGCTCCTAAAGTGTGCCAGTGGATCTTCCAGAAAGAGACTGGGAGTTGAGTTTTTCAGCCTGATCCCTCTTCGCTAAGCCCTGAGGGGCAGGGGACGTAGGACAGGGAGAGTCGGTGAAGAACTATTTCTTTGTTACAGTCCCGTGGGACCTACAAACACAAGCCCTGCTGCCCACCGTGACCAGGCAATCAAAATGTGTATCCCCTGGGAGGAAGCCACAAAAGCCAGGGCAGCAAATGAGTATACAAGCTCATTCCAGGGAGACACAAGTGACATGGAGTGGGCCAGAGGGAGAATGAGGAGATTTCATCTGCCAGTCTCTGGGATTTCTGAGGAAGACTGTAGTCTGTACATAGATGTGTGCTAAAGCAGAAACCTGACCTGTAAGCAGCAGCTTTTAAAACATACAAATAGTCCTCTTTCAGAGAAAGATGGGGAGTTAGGCATTTCTGTCTTCGGCAATGGGCCCTGACGGGTGGGACACGGGGGGTGGTAGTGGTGCCATGGGAAGTTTTTGAGGGCCTGTTAAGAACTGTTTGTTACAGTCTTCAGCTTCCTGTGGACACAAGTCTTACTGTCTTTCAGAGACAGGTGTATTGTGGGCCATCCCTTAAAGGGAAGTCTTAAATGTTGAGGTGCTAGATATTGTGTCCAAACCCTTCACTCCTCGCGGAGAAGCAGGGAACTGTTCTCAGGGAGAAGAGGGAAGCAGTTTCCTCCCGTGCCAGGGATGAGGTTTGTGAAAAGAGATTTGTGTTTCAGCCTTTCCTACCCATTTTAATGTGGGTATTTTTCTTTGTTTGCCCACTGTGTAGGAGTTGCTCAGCTGGTTTCTAGATCCTTTCAGAGGGAATTCTTCTGTGTGTAACTGTTGATTTGGTGTGTCCATGCAAGGAAGTGAGTTCATCTTGAACCGAAACCAAATCAAGACCACCTGACAATTTTCATTTCTTCAGTACCTCACATTCTTTCACATTTCCCAGTTATAAAAAAAGTAAAAATTTACCACCATTTAAAAAATAATATTCTCAGCCAGTTATTTTATGAATATTGACAAAATGATTCTAAAGTTTACATGGCAAGCTCAAAGACCCAGAATAGTCAACATACTATTGAAAGAGACAAACCTGACACTACCCAAGTTCAAGACTTACTATGAAGCTACAGCAGTCAAGACAGTGTGGAACTGGCAAAAGAATAGATAAGTAAATCAATGGAACAGAATAGAAAGTCAAGAAATAGACCCACACAAATATAGTCAAACTAATCTTTGTCAAAGAAGCAAAGGCAACTCAGTGGAAGATTGTCTTTTTGACAAATGGTGCTGGAGAGTACATGAACGCCACATGCAAAAAAGTGTATCAAGACACAGACCTTTGACCTGCCGCAAAAATGAACTCAAAATGGATCATAGGCACAAATGTAAAACATTAAACTATAAAACTACTAGGAGCTACAACAGGAGAAAATCTAAGTGACTTTGGGTTTGGCAATGATTTCTCATATACAACACCAAAAGTATTATTCATGAAAGAAAAAATTTGATAAATTAGACTTAATTAAGATTAAAATTAACTCTGCTCTGCAAAAGTCACTGTTAAGAGAATGAAAAAACAAGTTGAAAAAGGACTGTTATCCAAAATACACAAAAAACTCTCAAAACCGAAGAAAACAAACAACCCAATTAAAAAATGGGTTAATGATCTGAACAGATACACACCAAACATGTATATATCACAAACATATACAGATCACAAATCAGCATTATGAAAAGATCCTCAACATCATATGCCATTAGAGAATTGCAAAATTAAAATGATAAACCACTGCACACTTCTTAGAATGGTGAAAATCCAAAACACTAACCACACCAAATACTAGTGAGGATGTAAAACAACAGAACTCTCTCATTCACTGCTGATGGGAATGCAAAATGTTACCGCCTCTTTCAAAAAAAGTTTGATAGTTTCTTACTAAATTAAAAACACTCTTACCATATAGTGCAGCAACCCTTCATGTTCATTCAAATGAACAGGTCCATAAAAAATGGCTTCGCATGACTAATTTTGGCAGCTTAATTTGAAACGGCCAAAAACTGGAAGCAACCACGATATCTTTCACTGGTGTGTTTCAATGGTGAATAAATAAACTATAGTATAGCCACACAATGAAATATTACTCATTTTAAAAAATAAGGTTATCAAGCCACAAAGACATAGAGGAACCTTAAATGCATAGTGCTAAGTGAAGGAATCCAGTCTGAAAATGCTATATATTGTATTATGATTCCAACTATATGACATTCTGGAGAAGAAAAAACTATGTGGCAGATCAGTGGTTGCTAGAGACTCAGGAGGGAGGAGCTGAGAGGTATAAACAGGTGTAGCAAAGGGGGTTCTTAGGGCACTGGAACTGTTTTATAGGATACTGCAATGGTAGATACATGTTACTATGTGTTTGTCAAAAGCCAAAGAAGAGATAATGGAAGGAGTGAACCCTCATGTAAACTACATACTAATGCAAGGGGAAATATTAATAGGAGAAAATGAAGGTGTATGCAAAAAAAAAAAAAAAAAAAACAAATGGGAACTATCTATACTCTCTGCTCAATTTTTTTAGACTCACCTGAGGACATGCTTATCAATTTTAGAGAGAGTGGAAGGGAGGAAGAGAAACATCAATGTGAGAGAGAAACATCAATCAGTTTGCCCCTCATATGCGCCCCCATCAGGGACTGAACCCACAACCTAGGCATGTGTCCTGACTGGGAATTGAATCTGCAACTTTTTGGTTTACAGAAAAACTCTCCAATCAAGAAGCCACACAGGCCAGGTTTCCTAAAAATCCAAAACTGAAGTCTCTTAAAATAATAATAATTCCATCTAAAATAGCACCAAGAAATTAAAAGTATGTATGAATATATTTAAAAACATTTGTAAATACACATTAATACATTTATAATACAAAACATCTATAAAATGTTTATGCTCAAAACTACAATATACTACTGAGAAAAATTAAATATCTAAATAGTCAGAACTTCCGGCCAAGATGGAGATGTAGGTAGATACACTTTGCCTCCTTGCACAACCAAAAAAAAGATAAAAACAAATTTAAAAACATAAAACAACCAAAACTGCCAGAAAATCGAACTGTACAGAAGTCTGGCAACCAAGGAGTTAAAGAAGAAACATTCATCCAGACTGGTAGGAGGAGCAGAGGCAGGCAGCTGGGGCAGAGAGGACACACAGCAAGGCAATGGCAGACTAGGGAAGGCAAGGTGGGCCAGGCAGTCCTACATTTGCATGTAGATAAACCAGGAGGAACAACTGGGGAGCAAGACAGACCACACAACCCAAGGTTCAACTGGGAAAATAAAGCCTCAAAACTACTAGCTATAAAAACCTGTGGAGATGCAGTAGTGGGAGAAACTCCCAGCCTCACAGGAGGGTTCACTGGAGAGACCCACAGGGTCCCAGAACGTACACAAACCCACCCACCTGAAAATCAGCAAAAGGGCCCAATTTGCTTGTGAGTAGTGGGGGAAGTGACTGAAAGCCTGCTGAGAGTCAAGCAAATGGCATTGTGTTCCCTCTCTAACCTCCCTGCCCCCCACATACAGCACCACAATCAAGCAACATGGGTTGCCCTGTCCTGGCAAATACCTAAGGTTCTGCCCCTCACAACATAACAGGTACGCTGAGACAGAGAAATATGGCCCAAATGAAAGAACAGGTCAAAACTCCAAAAATATAACTAAATGATAAAGAGATAGCCAACCTATCAGATGCAGAGTTCAAAACACTGGTAATCAGGATTACAGAAATGGTTGTGTTTGGTCACAAAACAGAGGAAAAAGTGAAGGCAATGAAAAGTGAAATAAAGGAAAATGTACAGGGAACCAACAGTGAAGGGAAGGAAAACAAGACTCAAATCAACAGTTTGGAGCAAAAGGAAGAAATAAACATTCAACTAGAACAGAATGATGAAACAAGAATTCAAAAAAATGAGGAGAGACTGACTTAGGAACCTCCCAGACAACTTTAAATGTTCCAACATCTGACAGAGGTGCCAGAAAGAGAAGAAGAAGACCAATAAACTGAAATCCTATTTGAAACCTAGTGAAGGAGAACTTCCCCAATCTGGCAAAGGAAATAGATTTCCAGGAAGTCCAGGAAGCTGAGAGAGTCCCAAAGAAGTCAGACCCAAGGAAGCACACACCAAGGCACATTATTCATTATATTACCCAAGATGAAAGATAAGGAGACAATCTTGAAAGCAGCAAGAGAAAAGGAGATAGTTACCTACCAAGGAGTTTACATAAGACTATCAGCTGATTTCTCAAAAGAAACCTCACAGGCAAGAAGGGGCTGGAAAGAAGTATTCCAAGTCATGAAAGGCATGGAACCTACATCCAAGATTACTCTCTCCAGCAAAGCTGTCATTTAGAATGGAACGGCAGAGAAAGTGCTTCCCAGAAAAGGTCAAGTTAAAGGAGTTCATCATCACCAAGCATTATTATATGAAATGTTAAAGATACTTATCAAAGAAAAAGAAGATAAAAAATATGAACAGGACAATGATAACAAACTCAAAACTATCAATGACTGAACCTAAAAAAAACAAAAACAAACTAAGCAAACAACTAGAATAGAAACAGATTCACAGAAATAGAGCACATGGAGGATTACCTTGGGGAGCAGGAAGGAGGAGAATGGGGCAAAAGGTACAGAGAATAAGAAGCATAAATGGCAGGCACAAAATAGGGAAAGGTTAAGAACAGTATGGGAAATGGAGAAGCCAAAGAACTTGTATGTATGGCCCATGCACATGAACTAAGGTGGGGAAATGGTGGGGGAGGGGGTATAGGGAGGAGGGGAATAAAGAGGAGAAAAAATGAGACAACTATAATATCATAATCAATAAAATAGATTTTTAAAAAAGAGAAAGAGAGGGAGGGAGAGAGAGAAATATCCATGTGAGAAAGAAGTGTCAAATGGTTGCTTCCAGTACATGCCAGAACCAGGGATCAAATGCACAACCTAGGTATGTGCCCTGATGGGGAACAGAACCCGCAACCTTTTGGTTACAGGATGACTCTCCAACAAACTGAGCTACACGGGCCAGGGCAATTGTTTTACTAAAAGAAAAAAATTTTTAACTGAGGACCTGTGGAAATCATTGGATCCTGTAACTGAAAAAGTAAATCGAAATGAATGTCTTTGGGTTTGCATCTTTCACTTTTTACTTTTTCAGTGAAAAGAGTTAATCTTATTCCCATAAATTAGTTTGTTCCATCAGCTTTACATATTTAGAAGAACCCATTCTTTGAGTAAAAATAAGAGGTTAAAGTAAGCACAGGGACACTATAATTTTATCTGCCTCCCAACTCTCACTCGTTCACTCCAATTTTACATAGTTGTTCAGTGATTTCATTAACCTCTGCGGTCTCTCAACTCTTCCCTGTCTCCTCCAGCCTGCTCAGATTCTGTACTCTATCACTGCAATCACTATCGTGCCAAAGCTCCCATCCTGTGTGAATCCAATTACTGGCCTTCTCGGTACTCACACCTGGGCTCTGCTGAGCACTGACAGAGAAGAACGCCATTACTAACAGCATTATAAATAGGTGGTTTTCTAATACGGTGGAAGCCTGAACCATGCTGAGTAGTCCTTCTGCTGCCTGCCTCCACATCCTTACATGAGCTCCTACCACATTTCACACAGGAACAGAAGTCATATCCACTACAGGAAGAGGTATGGGTTGGCACAATATAATTGCAGGATAAATATACCATTGAATATTTTAAGCAAAATTTAGCTGCAATTCTTTTGATTTTTAAGTCCTACTTTGACCAATCCATAAATAAGTACAGAAAGTTCGTAAAATGTATGCTTAAAATATATAAGGGAGCCTTATCATACACATAAACCTTATGTCCTTAGAAAAATAAACAAAATAGTGAAGCCCAATCCCACCCACCATTACAGTCTACAATGGAATAGCTCTGGGTACAATAAATTGGAGAAATGAATCTTGTTCCCTCCCACTACATTTATATGGGCTCTGAATATATGTGAATCTCACAACAAAGAATGTAATTTCATTGTGTGAAGACAGGCATTTTTCATACATTATAGCTACAGAACCCACTAAAACTTCATCTGGTGCTCAACTAAAGAAATAGCATTCTTATCCAATGTTGGAGAAAACACTCATCACACTAGATTTACTTGAAGGCAGTGTATGTGTTTCTGAAAAGTATATCTGCCTATACATGATATTAACCTGATGTAATAACTTTAGAATCAAACCCTGAGCTCCTACTATCCTGATAAGGACATTCACTGAGTGTGATTTTTAATAGCAAGAAACTAGAGTCAACTTAGATGTCCATGACTATGACAATGGTTAAGTTACAGTAGATCCATATTATATATACTACCATATAATAGTATACTACCATGTAGTATATGGGGTACTGAAAAGGAAAACTGAAAAAGAAAGGTAGATCTAAATGTGCTGGTTTTAGAAAGAGCAAATATATTACTAAGTTAAAAAAAATAATATGTATAATATGCATAATAATATGTACAGTATGATCCCACTTCAGAAAACCAACATTTGAAATCCTTTCACGATCTCCTTCTGTTGATATAGCTTACATGTACTTATAAGAAGTCCAAGAGAATACATAAGAAACTGAACATCAGTCAGTCTGAGAAACTGGATTAAAGGGCAAGAAAGAAACTTTAAATCTCTATTTTACACTTCTGCATCACAAATAAGGCTAAATAAACATGTAAACTTAGTTATTAAAATTATCTGATCAGTTAACAGAAACAAAGAAATAAGATAAAAATTCCCTCCATTTTCTAATATCAAACCAACAAAACATGCTGGCAAAGCTCACCCTCCTATCTCATACAGAAGAGGTGGCCCTCCTGCCCAAAGCAAATCACTCATAAACCTCACTGTACTATCTCTGTAATTTATCCTCTTCCTCTCTGCTGACTTCTGATAACGAGCATTTAAACACTTTCCAGCCCTTCCCGTCAAAGGCACAAGAAACAACACCCATCCCTTAATCATTATTTCCCGTCCAGCTCCCATCCTCTCTCCTACAGGCCCTTCACATCTGAACTGAACAGAGTTTTCACTCCCTGTTTTTATTTCCTCATTCCTCCTGAACACTCTGTGACAGGGTTTTTAATCTCATCCTCCGTAACCACTGGCATCTTTCTCCTCTCCAGGTAATCCACGTACTCCAAGGAACACTTTCAGTCCTCATCTTCTTCCTCTCCTGACACTTGGTGGCCTTTTGCTTTCTCTTAAAATCTTCTTTCCCCTTTGAGTTCACGCTGTCGTTCTCCCCTGATTTTCCTCCTCTCTCTCTCTGGCTCCTCCCTCTTACTTAGCCTGTCCTTGAATCGTCTGATTTCCTCGAAAAACTGGTCCAAGCCTGTCTCTCATCTCACTCAAAACCACTCCTATGGCTTCTAGCACTGCATTCATTCAATGAATATTTTTTAAGCATCATTATGTAAAAGACACTATTCCCAGGTTGTTTTAAGCATCCATACCACATTTTCATTCCCATTTTGATGAATCCTAACTTACATCTCCAGCTACCCATCTTTCTCCTGAGGTTCAGATCGATATATTCAGGGCTATACTCAATTTTTCTATCTAAACAGAGAAAATTCAGACACCTCAAATTCAACAGTCCCAATTAAACTCATCTCCTGGCTCCCACTTTTCCCACCACTCATCTCCTCCCTAAGAAAACCTCAAACCTACTTTATTCTATAGGGTTCTTATTTCAAGTCCCCCCTATATGAGTGAGATATGTTCCAAGACCCCCATTAGAGGCCTGAAGCCAGACAGTACTGAAACCTAAACTACTTTTTCCCTATACATACATACCTACGATAAAGTTTAATTTATATATTAGGCACAGTAAGATTAACAATAATAACCATTATTATTATAATAGGACCATTATAACAACATACTGTAACAAAGGTTATCTATATGTGGCATTATTAAGGTAAATAAGGATTACTGGAACATAAGTACTGTGATTACACAACACTCAAGTGATGAGACAGCTACTGAGTGCGTTAAGGAGCAGGCAGAGCACATTGCGAGGATGTGCTAGACAAAGGGGTAATCCACGTCCTGGATGGGGCTGAGCAGACAGTGTGAGATTTCATCACACTACTCAGAACAGCACACAATTTAAAACTTAGGAACTGTTTATTTTTAAAAGTTGCTACTTAGTATTTTCCGAATGAGGGTGACTACAGGTAACTGATTCCACTGAAAGAGAAAGGGGGTTTACTATACCACTAAACACGTACCCTGTGACCCAACTGAAACACGAAGGAACTGTCTATTTTAGCTCTTAACTAACACTCGATCTATAAACTCCTTTCCATCTTTATTCTCCCCCAGGAGGGAACAAACTCCCCTGACCTCCTCAATTCCATTTGTCTCTTCTCAATTCCCTTTTTCCCCACACCAATTTGGGCACCACTGTTGCCAGAGGGAACTTTCCAAAATGCAAGTCTGATCATGACATCTTCCAACTCAAAGGAATTCAATGGCATCCCAATGCCTTTAGAAAAAAGGTAAAATCATTAGGTGGCTTAAAGTTCTTCTGATCTGGCACTTGCTTACTTTCCTAGCTTCATTTCCATTAAATCCTCTTCTTACGTTATGTTAATGAGCACTAAATTTACTTCATTTCCTCCAAAAGCTAGGCTCTCCTTTTATCTCTGCTCCTCAAGTTAACTTACGCTCCTCTTTAACTTGTACCTTAAATATGTCTCTCCCTGGGAATCTTTTCCTGACTCCTCAGTTCCGTAATACCTGCCGCTCTTATGCACCCTTTCTGCACCTGACCACACAGCAATCACAGTGCAGCATAACTGCTTGTTCGCTTGTGTGTTAGCTCTGTGAAGGCGCGGCTGTCTCGTTCACCACGTTATTCATAGGACCTAGCACACTGGGTTTCCAAATAATGAACAAAGGAATATATAAGTGAACAAGTAAGTTTTCAATCTTGGTTTTCGAACAAACAGCAGATTTAATGAAGTTAAAACCTTCAAATCCACAAGATCCTAATTTCTGTCATCATTCTGAAGAAAAACATAACCCTAAGTACCATGACAATTATATCCTGCCTTAATTATATGCAGTGTGTCATTATTAGTCATTAATAGACACCAGTCGTTAGAAAAGTATGACCCAAATTTTTACCCATCTTATCTGGTATGAGAGAGCATCAGGAAGTAAAAACTCGTGACCAAGACTCTGATTTTGTTTTAAATCCAATTCTAAGTATTCTCTTCTAGGGGCTTCTCGGCCATATCAATATTTAGATAAGAAAATAAAAAATAAGTAAATAAAAAGAGTAAATAAGTAAATAAATAAGTAAATAGAAAAAGAGGGGCAAAGGGGGAAAAGCTGGGACAATTGTAACAGCATAATCAATAAAGTATAATTGAAAAGTTAAAATTATAAAAGGTAAATACTGCTGTCTAAAGGCTTAAAAAAACCCGAAGTGATGGCCAAAGTGGACCAGGGATTTTTATAATTCCCCACACAATTCCACCGAACACGCATGCATCGAGAAACAAACTCACTGATGCGGAAACTGCAGTCCTGAGAAGGGCCAGGTATGGTACGGATGCAGTGCAGTAAGTGAGACTTCTGCAAAGGAGTGTAAGGTGAAGAGTGGGCATCCCATCCGAAGTACCTCTCAGTTCCTGCTGAGCTTGGCTGTATAAAAACACAGGCCCAATGTTGCCAACTCTGATTTTTAAGAAGTTGCTAAGCACTGAAATTTCAATAAAAGCTCCAAGTTTTTATATTTTGGCAATAAATTTTAAACAGTGTTCAAGACACCAGTGTGCAACCTCTGGTCTAACGCTGTTATGGTGAAATACAGCTTTTAATGTCTTTAGCATAAATAATCTATGTTGCCAAAAACAAGGGTGAAAACTCACAAGGGAAATATTCCATGTTCAAAAAGTATCTTGTTCACTCCATCAATAAGAACAAGTCTCACTATGAAAAGTGAGGATCTGAAATAATGGTAATGCTTTCTGCAGAGAAGTTCAGAATATCATGGTTAGTGTTGTTAACTAGATAACTTCAATTCATTTGTTTCTTATTCAAGGGGAAACTCCCATTTCTCTCGCCCTGGCTGGTATGGCTCAGTGGACTGAGTGCTGGCCCGCAAACCAAAAGGTTGCTGGTTCGATTCTAGTCAGGGCACATGCCTGGATTGTGGGACAGGCCCCCAGTTGGGGGTGCATGAGAGGCAACCACACATTGATGTTTCTCTCCCTCTCTTCCTGCCCCATTCCGCTCTCTCTAAAAAAAAATTAATCAATTTTTAAAACCTTATTATATTTCACTATATGTATTTTAATTCTTTTATCTAAATTTAGTTACTTTAAGTAGTAAATATCTTCAGTTACTTTAAGTAGTAAATAACTTCTGAAATCCTTATCCTATAACATGTTTTCTTCTTGTGGAGCATAAGGGCTTACTTATAACATGAACGTTCCCATATTCATGTTTCTCTTGGTTTGTTTTAGCTACAAAAAAATCTCCTGAGTGCCTACTGCATACTAGGTACTATACAAGACACTTCACCTTTGTTATTTTATTTAATAACTACACTTTGGGATTGACATTACTATTCTCACTTTACCCATGGGAGAAATAAAGTTTAGAGATGTTAAGTATTAATAATTAGCCTAACACTACCACAGCTAAGAAATGGCAGAGAGGGAACTAAAACTCAGATTTGCTTGATTCCAAAGCTCTCTCTCACCCACATCATGTCATGTCTCATCACATCACATCACACCTCACCTCAATCAACACACATGAAAACACCTGTACTTCAGTTTTCAGTTAGTTTTATTGTTTTAAGATACAGACTTCAACAAATGACAGTATTACACTTCATCAAAAAGCTCATTCCTGGAAATACCTGGTTTTTTCTAACTCAGGGTAAGCCTAGAGATCACAATGTTATTTCCATCTTTGGAATGATACTTCCAGAAGAGTTAATACAAAAATTCAGATTATTGGTTTATTTTATAAGAATTGCTTGTTAGGACAATCTACAAAGAAATGAACATGTGTTTCAAATATTTCTACCTATTATTTCAGAACACACCCTGTGTAAGAATTGTAAACCCACATAGGCTAATAGGAAAAATATATTCCAGTACCTAGTAAAAGGGTATTTTTCCCTACTAAAATGTAACAAACAAACAGTAACTTTCACTTGGCAGGTGTTTCTTCTCTACTCAAGAAAAATAATAAAACTGTCATGATGAAGCCAGTATCAAAGATGCCACACCTCTCATTGGTACAAAGAGTCACGAAGGTTTCTGAATCCTCATTTTCTTACAATCACTTTTTTTTTTAAATATTTTATTTATTTATTTTTAGAGAGGGAAGGGAGGGAGAAAGAGAGAGAGAGAGAAACATCAATGTGCGTTGCTGGGGGCTGTGGCCTGCAACCCAGGCATGTGCCCTGACTGGGAATCAAACCTGCGATGCTTTGGTTCGCAGCCCACACTCAATCCACTGAGCTACACCAGCCAGGGCCACAAACCACTTTTTAAATTTTAAAGTAAAGGCTTTGATAACTGCAGTTCCGAAATACAGGACAGTCAGCACAATGGGCTTCAGAAAACCAACAGGCAGACTTGGTGGCTGTCCCAAATAATTACTGGATTGAGATCTCTCCATTGCCTCATCCCTTCCTACCTTCCAAAGAACAATGTGTCTCTTCTATAAATATTTACTTTATAACTGAGGATTTGAACTGGTAAGCTTTAAAGTAACTCTTCATTTAATTTTTTTAAAAAACACCCTATCACACACTTATTCGTAGAGTCCCTCCCATTTTGATGGCAAAAATTAAAACTTCAACATTCTGTATTGATCAAAGGAATATTAGAATGCCACACAAACCACATTCTGGTTTGAGTTCCTCCAGTGGAGAAAGTCAACTTACTCCTACTGTTTCATGTCTTGTTTTAGTTACTTCGTTTCAAATACTTACATAGAAACAAAAGAAAATCTAATTAAAAGACTTAATGTTTGTAAGCTCCTTCAATATAGGAACAAATCTTTGCCACTGTACTCCCAGTGCCAATACTGGGCCTAACACACAGTAGTTGCTCAACAAACTTATGATGCATGAATGAATAATTTGACATATACATATAAATTATGTATTTATGAATGAATAGTTTATATATACATTTGTCACTAATTGATTAGGGCTATTTTTTATCTGTCTGCCCACTAGACTGTGGAACTCTATGGAACCAGGGACTACTGTCTTATGTACCTACACCGTCAAGTACTGTGCCCAAAACAGAGCAGTGAATCAATGTTTAACTGTACTATTTACAATCAACTAAAATTTACTTAGCAAGCACTCTCAATTAACTAGATCCTATCCCTTTATTTCACTCCTTATTATAATCACAACAAAACTGTGAAACAAGATCACAGTGCATACAAAACCCACAACCCACACTCTCTACATCCTTCCTTTCTTCTTTTTAAGGCCAGGAAATCTACTCAACTCATAAATGCAACCAGCACTCGATACTTACCTACATCACTGAATACGCTCAAAATTCTTCTACAGAGTAAAAGATTTATAATGTTCACAGGTTCTATCATCAGAGAAAGAGCCCACTCTATTACCTACAGTAAAAGGGGTATCAGTAGTATATTTTTAAATGACCAAGAAACAAAAGAACCATCATATAACCAGTCTAGTTCTCCCAATATACTATAAGCCTCTTAAGGGCAAAAACCCATTTCTTCTTAATCATGCCCCACTGTACCACAAAATACCTTAAGTATAGTCAGAGTTAAAATAAAACAAGTTTTAAAAAGTTCTTCATAATCAATTAAACAGAAGTTAAATCTGTTGCTTAAATCCAGGCATTCTATGTTCTTCTAATGGATTAAGTTTTTAAAAATGTGTATTATAAGAGTTTTAAAAGAAGTTCTATAATAAATTATAAAAGCACAAGGTTTCAGAATTTATATAACCCAGCTGTTCAAATAGTTAAAACAATAAATCAATCAGTGATTAATTTCCTACTTTTAATCCTTTCTCTGTTGAATGACTAATTGAAATGATTACGTCCCTCACTCAATTACTACTACATTAAATCAAGATCAATGCTTATATGCCACTATAATAGTAATTTAAAACAACTTCTTACATACAAAGTTTAGAACAGGTGAAATTATTACACATATAAATACTGCTCATCTTCTATGCTTTTTAGGACAAGAGCAAATAATCTACATTATTCCTTCATAAAAGCCCTGCTTTCACCGGAAACTGGATTTTGAACAGTTTTTATCCAGGTTTTAAAAAGGACGGACAAGTCCTCCTGGCCAGTGTCAAGGAGCATACAAAAGCTGGTTGACATATGTTTCAGTCTGTACTTAGAACAAAAGAAGTAAGAGGCCATTTGTATTTGAACAGAAAGGTGTGTTCAACTGTACAGGAAATATCTTGTTCTCCTGATTAATACTGTATCTCAAACTAAACAGCCATAAATATTTTCAATAGTATAGAAGATATCAGACAAAAGATGAAATAAAGACAAATGTTTTCTTGTTCAGTTGATGAAAAACTTTTGGTGTGGCTAATGAATAAGACAAACAAACTATCTCCTTCATTTTGCGGGTGTGCAAAGAGCATGTTTTTAAAAAAGTCTAAAGCATATTGCTATACGATCTTTCACTTAAAGATAAAGATTATTTCTAAACAGAAGTCTACTGAATAGTTGACCACTAAGTAATTACTGTTTATAGTACATATGCCTTAACTAATATTTAAAAACTATTTCTTCAAGACAAAAAGAGGTTAAAAAAGTAATTGACATATAACTAGAGAACATCTGTAACCAATTAAAACATAACTGTTCAGGAGGAATTTTTACTTACATGTTAATGAAGGTACATGACTGACTTCAGTCCTATGGCAAATCATCTAATCAAGGAATCCAAAAATTTTAATTGGCAAGATTATCAACAAAATTTAGAACTCAAACTGTCTGGACAAAATTAAAATTTTCATATATATATATGTTATATATTTGCTTTTTCCCTGATTATACGAACAAATGCTTATTAGCAAAAACAATCAGAAATCACAGAAAATAGGACACAAAAACTTAAAAGTAAAACCTCACCTCCAAAGAAGACTGCTAAGTTTTTCCCCAATCATATATTAACATTTTTGTTTGTTTTTTTTGCTGTGCTATATATATGTAAACTACACATAATATTTATCATTTAACTATATATTGGTTTGGCCAAAAAACCTATATGGTTTTTTCCATAAAATAAAAGACACATTTTTCATATTTGCCAATAACTTTATTGATTTGGATATTTTCAGGATGCTAGCTATCTCCCGCACAGTATAACATTGATTGTTTTAATTAATGTCTTGATTTGATTGCTATCAACTTCAACTGGTCTACCCAACTGAGAAACCTCCAGCATAAAACTTCGCAAACCACTTTTAACAAGTTTGATCAGTCACAGCACCTTCTCCCTACACTGCACAAATTGTGTGTGTGTGTGTGTGTTTCAGTTGCGTTTTACCTTTCTTGAAATAATAATGTATAATCTGCTAAAAATGTCGCCTATTTGCTTCCATCTTCAATATTAAAATGGCTACACAAAAATTCACCAATTTTGATGTATTTTTTTAAATGCATGCTGATATGACAGCTGTCACAATACAATCTAACACAATTGTTTCAAATGAAGTTAAAGACAACTAAGTGCTACTAGAGCCATCTAGAGCACCTTTTTGTTTAGTGCCCCCACCCCCTAACCTCCCCTTCCCACTAGCTGTCATCTGTTCTGCATCTATGAGCCTGTCTCTGTTTTGTTAGTTCAGTTTGTAAACTCTGAACCTCTTAAATAGCTCTTTCACCCTCCCCTTGGGCCCTTGTAACCGCTATTCTACTTTGTCTCTATGAATTTGTCTATTCTAATATTCTAATATAAGTGGAATCATGTAATATTTGTCCTTTTATGTCTGATTTATTTCACAAAGCATAATGTCTTCTAGGTCCATCCATGTAAAGCATGTGTTGAAATTTCCTTCCTTTTAAAGGCTGAATTATTCCATTAGTATGCATATACCACATTTGTTTAATCCATTCATCTGTCAATGGACACTTGCTTTATTTGCACCTCTGGCTACTATAAATAGTGCTGCTATGAACGATAATGTACAAATATTTCTTCAAGACTGATTTCAATTCTTTTCAATATACACTTAGGAACAGAATTGCTGGGACATATGGTAGTTCTATGTTTAACTTTCGAGAAACCACCAACCAGATTTTCACAACAGGTGCACTATTTTACTTTATTTTTAGTATTTATTTACTTATTTATTATATTTTTAAATGTATTTTATTGATTATGCTATTACAGTTGTCCCATATCTCCCCCTTATGCCCCTCTGCCCTGCACCCCACCTCCCACACACATTCTCCCCACTCAGTTCATGTCCACGGGTTGTGCCTATGAGTTCTTCGGCTTCTCCATTTCCGATACTATTTTTAACCTCCCCCTGTCTATTTTGTACCTACTAATTATGCTTCTTATTCCCTGTACTTTTTCTCCTCTCTCCCTTCCCCCTCTCCACTGATAACCCTCCATGTGATCTCCATTTCTGTGATTCTGTTCCTGTTCTACTTGTTTGCTTAGTTTGTTTTTGTTTTTCTTTTAGGGACAGCTGTTGATAGTTGTGAGTTTGTTGTCATTTTACTATTTATATTTTTTATCACCTTCTTTATTTTTAGAAGTTTTTTAAAAACTTTGCCAGAGTATATACCTTTTAAAAAAACTGATTTTAGAGTGAGAGGAAAGGAAAGAGAGAGAAACACTGACTGGTTGCCTAATATACATGCCCTGGCCAGGGATTGAACCCACAACCCAGGCATGTGGCCTGACCAGGAATCAAACCAACGACCTTTCAGTTTGTGGAACAATGCCCAACCAACTGAGCCACACCAGTCAGGGCTAATTGTTGTATTTTTGTTTCTTCATTTTGTCTAATTATTTTGGACAACTCCTTATTACTGAGTCATACTTTCAATTCCCCCATTTGTTTCTTCAGATATATTAAGTACATTTATTTATATTTTATTTTTCAATTATAGTTTATATTCAATAGCACACTTATTTTTATATTCAGTATACAGTAATGACAATGCATGAAGTCTCTGGGTCTGATTTGGGTGTTTGTTTTGCTAAGGGTGACCTATTTCCTCATGGGCTTTATGCTGTTTTACAGAGAGGTCATGCTCTATGGAATATTATCTCTGGTAATTCGTTAAGCCTTTGAGAGGATGTTCCTCCAGAAAAGATTTGGATTCACTTCTCTGTCTTTGCCTGGGCACAACACCAAGCTATAATTACTCACAAGTCTCAGCTTAGAGACTTTATTTGAAACACAAAGGTAGTAGGGTCCCAAAACTCTATACAGTATGTTTATAATTATAAATATTCAGGGAAAACTTTCTCCCCCCATTCATGGCCAAGGCTCAGGAGGATGTAAATTTTCAGACTGTCTCTCTTTGCTAGGGTAATTTTTCCTTTTCTGGTGGGTACATAACCTGTTGTGAGTTCTGATTTTAGGAAGGTGCATCTCTGGCCTGACTCCCTATAATGCATGGCTTCTACTCTTTGTCTCCTGAATCCCATGTGTACCTCTTAAAAACCAAAAATACAAGTCATCTGTAACCAGCAGATGCCCACAGAGCAGCAGTCATTAGGTGCTTACAAACCTTTCTGAATTTGATCTCTCATTTTTTTCATCTTACTTTTTGCCAACTCAGGGTGATTTTTAAACTTAAAAAAATAAATAAATAAATCCAGCTCCAACTGGTGTGGCTCAGTGGGTTGGGCATCATCCTATGGACCGAAAGGTCGCAGATTTGATTCCTGGTCAAGACATATGCCTGGGTTACAGGCAGGTCACAGGCTGGAGGCTGCAAGACGTAACCGGGCAATGTTTTTCTTACACATTGATGTTTCTCTCCTTTTCTCCTTCCCTTTCCCTCTCTCTAAAATAAATAAATAAAAATTTCAAAAAAAAAAATCAATGGATTATTTTTAGGTATTTAATAGTAGGAATATTTGTTTTCTTTTAAAGACAGATTCCTATATCACTGGAAATGAAGTAAAGGTAGATACCTATTTTTAACTGATAATAAATTTATCAGTTAAAAAGGTTCTGAAATTATGCCTTCCTTGTGTTGCCCCCCATCTCCTTGTGAGAATCTTGAAAGAATACAAGAGTATTCTTTCCTGTTACCCCTGTTTTTCCTGTAAAAAGCCTCAAAGTAGTAGGAGGAAGTATACAGGTAAGGAAAATGAGTGGACAAAAGACAACCATAACCTGTAAAGGGCCCTTTCCTCATATCCACACAGAGGGCCAAGGAGTTCAGAGTTTCTCCTGTTCTTGCACCTCCACACCAAACAAACAGAATCCTGAGAAGAACTTGAATTTGTTCTGGCTCGTTTGACAGTTTATCTTTACTACAATTGCAGACAGACCCAGAAATTTCTCCTTCCCTTCCTGTGACTACATACTGAAGTCACAGTAATCCATTAAGTCTCTAGTCTATGTGTGTAGGAGTATTCTCTGACTGGCAAATGTCCCCTCAACTGAAAACCTAGTGAATACACTAAAAAAGATGTTGGAGAGAAGTACAGGAGGAAACGGCCTCCCACCACCCCAAAGGAGAATTACAGCTAACTCTGTATTTAAAACCATTACGCTAAGAGACATACATATCAGTTTCACTCTGAAATATTAACAGCGATGAGTAAGAAGGGTGTTTCTTTTTTAAAGCCAAAAACAGCACAATAGAAAAAGAAACAATTGTAAGCCCACTACGAAGAGAAAAAAAAACCCACCCAAAAGTCTGTATTGTAGCATTGCTTTGTGAAGCATTAATCAAAACAAACCCTTCTTTAGTAGTTTGCTCAGAAATCAAACATACACACACCCACAGGATTCCCATTAGCCAGGACCCAATTCAGTTATCAAGACAGTATAGTGAAACACAAAATTTTGTACATTTGGCTTCATGAAAGTCCATGTCTAAAACAATGCTTTATAATCCCAGAAAAAAAAAAATTCTGTTATTCAAAAGATATCCAGGTTTCTCATGCCCCTTTTTCTTTTTTTTCCTCAAAAGGAAATTTTTTTTTAAGATTTTATTTATTTATAGAGAGATGGGGAAGGGAGGGAGAAAGAGAGGGAGTGAAACATCAATGTATGGTTGCCTCTAGCACACCCCACACTGGGGATATGGCCTGCAACCCAGGCATGTGCCCTGACTGGGAATCAAACCTGCGATGCTTTGGCTCGCAGGCCTGTGCTCAATCCACTGAGCTATGCCAGCCAGGGCCCCTTTTTCTTTTTATCACTTGTTAATAATCATAAATCAGTAACATGAACTTTTCACTCTTAAAGACTAAATGATATCTGGTATTTACAAAATTCCTAGGGAAAATGTGATGTTACAATAGAAAATGAAAACTTTCCATTTAATGAATATTCTAAGAATAAAATCATTAGTATATTAATCTTTAGATTAATCATTTTCTCTTGCCCAACTATCATTCACAACTATCATTCACAGAATGTCTAAACATTCTGCTTTTTCATAATTAGCCTTTACCTTGTCAAATCTAATCTATCATGCCTCTGCCAACCCTAACTGTGTCTAACCCAAAACTTCTAAGAAATGTATAAGTGGGTAAATATGTCAAACTATACCTATGCACAGATGTAAACATCTTTAAGTATAATAACCTTTTATTAGTTCAATCA
This sequence comes from Tonatia bakeri, assembly GCA_004024845.1. Classification (NCBI taxonomy): domain Eukaryota; kingdom Metazoa; phylum Chordata; class Mammalia; order Chiroptera; family Phyllostomidae; genus Tonatia; species Tonatia bakeri. Next base: position 67,052 of record PVIA01008639.1, read on the forward strand.
TTAGGATATTATCTCTTAAATAAATAAATTTACTAAGTTAAACATTAAACTCTTAAATCCTAAAACTAAAATATCTATATTTTTATGCTTACGTAGAAACCACTGTAAAAATAATTTAACCAATGGTCCTAATCAATACAGTAAGAAAAAGGAATGAGCTATAAATATAGAAAAGGAAGAGATAATTTTAGAGCATATTCTCACACATGGACTCTCAGGCAGCCAAATACATGACGTGTGAATTTAACCTTTTTTTGATGACCAGGAACAACTGGTGTACATTTCTATGAAAAATTATGTCATTTAGTTCTAATGAGTGTATAATTCCAAATGTTACTACACTAAATGGCCTCGGGTTACCCTATTTTTATAGTAGTTTTAAGACTACATTGTTTTCCTTATGTATTAAAAGTCACTTGTTATGTAACTGGAGTCTTTGGCTCTAATAACACCTTCCTTCCCTGGTTTGTAATCTGCCTTCTTTAATCTGCTATGAGCTATAACCAAACCTGTTAGTAAAGTCAGGTGACTTAGTAAAGTCAGGTGACTGCTCCTGGAAGCTTCAGAAGTATACTCTTAAGTGCATGAGTTTTATTAGGACTCATACTTTTATTTATTTTTAACATATTTTTATTTCTTATTTATAATTTTTTACTGAATTTATTGGAGTGGCATAGGTTAATAAAATTATCTAGGTTTCAGGTATACAATTCTATAATATATCACAGGTTTTCAGAACTCGAGCTGCCCTGGAATATAGGAACCTCTACTAACTTGGTTGGGGGAAGGGGAAGCAGAGCACGGCCATTAACAGTTACTTTGCATATCTGAAGAAATTGGCCAGTGTTTTAGTAATGTTAAGTAGCCGTGCCTGCCAGGTGGTAGCTGGAAGGGCTGCCTATGACTATGAGAGTCGCTTGGAGGCAGCTCCTGTGTCACAAGGCCACAAATGCCCCGACTAACAAAGGCACCCGAGAAGGGCAGGAGATCTGGTGAATGGCATATTAACCCAGTGTGGGAGAAGATGGAAATGGGGTTACGGAGGAAGATCCACGCTGGGATTTAAACCCAAGTGCGAGCAGCCAGGCTCTCTGGACCATGTGGCTTGGGAAGGAGAAGCCTCTTGACCATGTAGCTGCAGTGCATGTGGGGCCTTAGCCACGCAGTTTGAAAGGGTGTAGGTAGGACTCACACTTGCCCACTATGGGGAGGGGCCACATGGTTTTGAATTAAGAACAGAAGCCTAGCCAAGCACGGACAACTGAAGAAGGCAGAATACAGACAGAAATCTGCTCAGCTAAGCTACAGATTTCTGTTTCTTTTTCTGAAAGACAGTACCCCTGACTGGCCTGGTTGGCAAGGGGAAGAAGGGCTGTGTGATTATGGGTGTTTTTTTTGTTTTTAAAGGGAGTGGGATTTAACAGCAGAATTCCCCCATTGTTCTAAATCTAACTTTTGGATAAATAGTACCTTTCCTTTTCATAAGACTCTGGCACTGGGAGTCATGATATTTTTAGCGGCGGGCAATAGAACCCAGAGTGTTTCTGTTTCATGTTCACCACCCCAAGTTCAGTCTCTTTCTGTCACCATTTATCCCTTCTATACCCTCTTCTACCTCTCCCCGCCTGGTAATTATCATACTGTTGTCTGTGTCTATGAATTTGGGGTTTTTTCCCTTTAATCCCTTCACATTCTTCACCTAATTCTACTACTCCCCTCCCCTCTGAGAGATGTCAGTCTGTCCTCTATCCACGAGGACTTAGACTTTTAGAATACAAACTTCCTAGCCTACATGAGAGTTTGCAGCTGTGTATATATGAAGTTTTTAGGGAAATAAATCTACAAGAGTTCCTATGGGTGTAACTCTTAAGACTGAATAAAGAAAGGTCACTTCATTTCCTAATTAGGGCAGAGAGAGCAGATCCAGGACCAGTGGGTAAAAACACATGATTTCTGTACTGCAAATGATCAGTGCTCTTTAATTCCTAAGAAATTGCTTTACACTCTAGAAAGGGCAGACTAGTTTCAAGATCAGCCCAATAATGTCTTTCTTAACTAATAAGTTGTAATAATTTAAAAATATTTTTAAGTGCTATTTTATGTGTTCAAATACAAACAATAAACCAAGTTAATAAAAACATAATTTCTACTTAGGAGTCTATTGACATTCTTAATATAAATAAATAGAGTCTATAATTATAATGTCAAATATAAAGGCCTCTAAAGAAATCTGCTCTTTGTTAGGTGAATCACTGCCTCTATTATTTTTTTTTAATTCTTTATTTTATTGATTATGCAACTACAGTTGGCCCATTTTCCCCCCTCACTCCTCACCACCCTGCCCATCCCCTCCCACCCTCATTCCTCCCTTTAGTTCATGTCCATGTGTCATAAGTTCTCTAGTGTCTACATGTCCCATACTATTCCTACCCTCCCCCTGTCTATTTTCTACCTACTGTCTATGCTACTTATTCTCTGTATCTTTTCCCCCTCCCTCCTCCTCCTACTTCCCTGTTGCTAACCCTCCATTTGATGACT